>CAUYLG010074122.1:0-44386 GCA_963573385.1 Cacajao melanocephalus
AACAGAAAATCAAACACCGCATGTTCTCACTCATAGGTGGGTGTTGAACAGTGAGAACACATGGACACAGGGAGGGAAGCATCACACACTGGGGTCTGTTGAGGGGGCCAAGGGAGGGAAGTCGGGGTGTGGGGCATTCGGGGAGGGATAACATGGGGAGAAATGCCAGATGTAGGTGATGGGGGGATGGAGGCAGCAAACCACCTTGCCATGTGTGTGTACCTATGCAACAATCCTACATGATCTGCGCATGTTCCCCAGAACCTAAAGGACAATTTAAAAAATTAAAAATAAATAAACAAAATAAAAAAGAAAATGTGGCACATATACACCATGGAATACTATGCAGCCATAAAAAACGATGCGTTCATGTCCTTTTTAGAAACATGGATGAATCTAGAAACCATCATCCTCAACAAACTGACAGAAGAACAGAAAACCAAACACCGCATGTTTTCACTCATAGGCAGGTGATGAACAATGAGAACACTTGGGCACAGGGAAGGGAACAACACTCACTGGGCTAGGTGGGGAGCTGCAGTGGAGGAGAGGGGAGGGACAGCGGGGGCGAGGCAGATGGGGAGGGATAACACTGGGAGAAACACCTGATGTAGGCAACTGTGCGGGGGAGGATGTGGCATATATGTGCTTAGGCACCAATCCTGCAGGATGCAGGATGTGCACATGTACCCCAGAGCCCAAAGTACAATTAAAAAATAATAAAATAAAATAAAATAAAACAATAAAATAAAATAAAAAATACAAATAAAAAATTCTCTTTAAAAAAAAGTAGCGCGACTAGAATATTCAGAATAAGGCCGGGCGTGGTGGCTCACGCCTGTATCCAAGCACTTTGGAGGCCAAGGTGGGCGGATCACCTGAGATTGGGAGTTCAAGAATATTCAGAATAGTAGTCGTGTGTGTGTGTGTGTGTGTGTGTGTGTGTGTACATGTACAAACTATACAATATAACACTGTATGAGAAACTATACAATATAATACTGTATGAGAAAAGTACTATAAAAATTGTTAGAGAAATGTTGAGTTTCCCATGTTCTATTAAAAGTGAAATATATATTTTTAAAAAGTGAAATATAGCTATTATCATGAATACAATCAACACAAAATAATTAAAAAATATACAAAGTAAAGATAATATATAACTTTTTAGAATAAAGAATAGTATAATGGCTCTGTGTTTTTGAAGAAGTATTCCTTTAAATAGAAACAAAAAACATTCATCATGAAAAAAGATTTACAATTACTTAGTACAATGAGCAACTTATGTTCATAATGCATAAAACAGAAAAGAAAAACGCTAGTCACAAAAAAGAATGTATTTGCATTAAATATAATTAAAAGAGATTTTATATTCAGAATTAGATGATTTCAACTAATACATACCAAAACTCCCAAAATGGTAAATAAAAAAAAAATCACACTGCATTTCCAAACATTAGAATCATTAAATACCAATTAAACTGTGAATATATATTCTAAACCCAGTTAGTAATAACAGAAATTTTATATTACACTGCAAAGTATTTATGCTACCATGCTATAACATTTTATAGACACTCAATTTGTAAATATTAAAATGTGACATCACGATTCATTAACAACACATAAAACAAGAAGGGACTGTTGACATAAATGCATATTGGAATAAACACGATAGGAAACCTTCTAGAGTAGAATGTGCACATATTCCAGAAAACCCATTTGTACTCACATATACTAGAGAAAGTCAAATAGCTTTACTGTAAAAATGTCATCACACTGCTTGAATATATGAATGACATTATTGGCTATCATTGTATTTACTTTCTATTTTAAACTATAATTGTATAATTATTTTGAGTCAAATGATTGATTTCAATGTACACATTAATGTTGACATAGGAGTTAAGAAGAAGTTATTTAGGCAGGTAATGACAGTACAGGTGTCCTTGGTAAGGTTTTCCTTTTAATAAAAATCAGCCCCCAAATCATTTTCCTTTCTATCAAAGAGGAGCCTGTAAAATCGAGCCGCAAACATAGACTAGCCAGCTGGAGGCTTGCAAGAGTGAATGTCGGCAGTTGTGCCGATAGGAACCGGCGACCCGGGACTAGGCACGTTCAAATGGCAGCTCCATCTTCCCTTCTCTTTGCCAGCCACGTGTACAGTAAGGAGCAGGCAACATGGCGCTGGCCAGGCAAAGAACCATTTGCATAATAAGATGAGGGCGGGGCTGCCAGCTTCCGGCACGTTCTGTAAATGTTACATTTACATATCCAATGTTTGCGCCCTGTGTAAATCAGACACTGACTCCTCAGGCCTGTTTATAAAATCCAGAGCACTCCACCAGGGGCAGGAATTCACCTTTGGGTGCCCTTTTCTCACAAGAGAGAGCTGTTCTCTTGCTCTTTCTTTTGCCTATTAAACCTGCACTCCTAAACTCACTCCTTGTGCATGTCTGTGTCCTTAATCTTCTTGGTGTGAGATGAACCTCGGGTATTTACCCCATACAGTGATGCCGCTCTAATGTGACTTAATTTAACAAACATGTATTGAGTTCAAATATTTTTACTGTATTCTTGACTAATGCCTATTAATAAAAGCATTTATTTTGCTATGTATTTATCAAGAAATTTGTGTATTCATTTATACACAATTGGAAAAAATAAGACTAAACAGATCTGTTGGCAAAACAAGTTGCCATAAGCATTTTTCCACAGTTAATGTAGAAGAGTCTTAGAATGCCATCTGCATTACTTAGAAAGACATGAACATGCTAGGATCTCAGAGCAGTGTACTTACTGACACGGATGCATCTGGGAGTAAGAGACCAGCCGTTCTCTGTACATGTAACTGTGGTCTGATCATTTGGAAGACCATAGCCAGAATGGCAGGGAACTTCTACAGAGTTACCCTGTACAAAAGTTCTTCCACTATGTGTATCATATCCATTTTGCAAATAAGGAAAATGACATTGTCCTAAAGATCAAAACAATGATGAATAAATATATAAATGAGAAACATAAATTTGCTCAAAATAGTATATTAAAATTATTTTTACTATATTTAAGTAAGATTGCATAAACATAAAGAAATAATGTATCACTTAAGATGAACTAACGTTACAAAGGTTTATACAAAAAGAAATATCAATATTAAATATTATTTCACTTTAATTGTAATTAAAATATGTATAAATTATATAGATATTATCATAAAGTCCTACTTCTCATGTGATTTTCAAGAGGAACTCCTCATAATAGAAAAATCTATTTTGGTCAATTTCTTGAGCAACTCTTTTCTTGGCCCTATTTCTGTTACATAAGACAGGTGTAATCACTTCTGTGCTCTCCTCTCTCCATTCTTTGGAAGTTTTATGCACATATTGCTGTAAAGAGGTTTACTTACTGACGCACGGGATTGCTGGAGACCACCCATCTTGTGTGCAATAAATGTAATCCCAGGAACGTCTTGAAGAAGTCACAAAATCTGAATCACAGTGATAGGAGTAATATTTTCCTACAGCTACAGGAAAGTATGGTCTATAGAAACTCTCATAATATAGACGTCCATGTTTAATATGTGGATAATCACAAGGTTTCACTTGCAATAAAAAAAACAAAAAAGTATAAATAATTTTTACTGTAATAAACAATCATATTATAGATAAATTTTTTTAGTCACTGAATTATATTCTCTTCTTAGCATAATTACACATTCCATTAGGGTTTCTAGGTCAAAACAAATGATAGAACTCAGATGACTGAGAAATGTGACAAGAAGTTCTTTGTAAATGAAGATGCAATTATGTCTTGTGGATCACATGATGGTAAATTTGTATGAAGTCTCTCCAGAAAGAAAAATATGCAGACCTGTTTAATGTATTCCCCTTGAGTACACATACCCTATCCTTGGCTAATTAAATGAGCTTTTTTGTTGAGAAATATGACAATATTACCACTTAGCTTATGTATTTTTTTTTCTTTTCTATTCTTATCAGTAAACAAAGCCCTGAATTTTCTTCTCAATGTAAGGAGTTAGTATTTTGAGAGGTTTAAGGTTTTTAGTTGTTTTAGATTAATTCATGGGCTGGACACGGTGGTTCATGCCTGTAATTCCAGCACTTTGGGAGGCTAAGGCCGGAAGATCACTTGAGGTCAGGAGTTTGAGACCAAGCTGGCCAACCTGGTGAAACCCTGTCCCTACTAAAAATGTAAAAAAGTTAGCGAGGTCTGGTGGTGTGCCCCTGTAATTCCAGCTATTTAGGAGGCAGAGGCAAGAGAATCACTTGAACCCGTGAGGCAGAGGTTGCAGTGAATCAAGATTGTGCCATTGCTCTCCAGCCTGAGTGACAGAGTGAGACTCCATCTCTAAAAATAAAAATAAATAGATTGATAGACGGACAGACAGGTAGACAGATAGATTCATTAGGCTCTTTCCTATTTACTAAAGACAATGTAAAAATATAGAGGAACACAAAAATTTTTCTTTGATAATACCACACAGAAAAATAACGTAGTTAATTCATGCCGCAAACAAGTCACTAAGCCAAATTTTCCAGTCTTTATTTAACCAGAGAAATAGACTAGGAATATTTCTTAATATCCAAATAGTTAAGATTATAATAAACTTTTTAGTTTATTCCTAATTTCAATTGGAGAGCAAAATAATTTTAATGTCATAAAATATTTTGTCAGGTACAATATAATTACATTTTACCAAGCTTTTATATATTAATTTTGACAAATACATTTGAGTGCTATCTTGTTCATTATATTAACAGGTTTATATGTTTTTCAGAAAATTTTCTCTTTTTGTGAGATTATATATAATCTAGTGCTTTCAATAAAGTGGTTTTTTTCTATGAAATATGATTTTATTTCAATAAAGCTTATGCAACAGGTTAAAAAGAATTCCAATACATACATACACACACAAATAAGTATTCTTTCTCATCTCCATCTTTCTTAAATTCAGTGATTTATTTATTTTCTTTGGTATTTGATTAGAGAAATTTTCATGTCGTTTCTACAAACATTTATTATAGGGATTATAAGCTGAATCATTGTATATCGTAAATATATTTCTCTAACAAACACTAGTGAATGATACTTCTTTAGTATAGTTTCTTGGCCTACAATCCATATATCATATAACTGATAGATTTTTCCCTATTTATTTCAAGCTTACAGTTTAATTTCTTTGTTTCATTGAAATGTTTCATACCGTAATTAAAATGTTAACTTAGTCTAATTTCTTTTAAGGAATATTCTACATTTCTCCCCACCACTTTTTAAAGACTTTGAATATTTTCTATTTACCATTGGATTTTACAAATTTTATCATGATCTGTCAAGACATTTTTATTTAACAATAATTCTGCATTGGGAAAGCTTGGGTCTTGGATTTGCAGGAATGGTGTCTTAAAGAACTCATTTGAATTTCACATTAAATGGCAGAGCAGAGATTTGAAAGCTTGTGGTTGATTTCAAAACAAGTATGAGTATCCATCTTATTACAGTATTTTACAGAATGTCATAAAATAAAATTGTTCACTGGGATTTCTTTCCAAAAGGAATAAAAAGGAGGCATAATTATAAACATATATCATTGCCACAGGCTTGAGCTATTTAGCTGTTTTCTAATTTTGGCACATTTACATCTGTTTGTATCGTTTTTACAAAGTGGTTCCTTGAAGCAAATATCAGTACCCACAGAGAGTCTCATCAGCACTGAGAATAGAAGGCCTTCACACAGCTCATTCTACTTCTTACACTTCTACAAATGTGGTTTTTGGTCTCATAGCATTTATGGTGTTTCCATCATAGTGGCTCAAACGGATCTTAACATTTTTAAAAATATTCACTAATTTTTATAACTGCTGCTAATATATCCATACTATAATTTATTTGACCCAAGCCTAGGATCTTAGAGTCAACATTGTTAAATTTCATCTTATTAGATTCAGCTTAGCACATAAGATTCTCTTTGAACACTGAATCTGCCCTAATGCAGATTCATTACTATCATCCTCTGTATTGTCCAATTGTGACTTTATACTGTGTTTCCCCTAAGTCATTAAACTTTTCAATGAAACAAGTGAGCAATGAAGCAGGCCTGAGACTAAAGTCCTGCATCTGATAATTAGATAAGGTTATTAAATGAAATTACAAACTGATAAACCATATAACTGGTCAACTTCTCTATCTTGTCTATGAGAACTCCAGATGGTTCATTGTTAATTATTAATAATTGAAATCCAGATATAGTTAGGTCTCAGATGGTCCAGATACATTTGGGCTGAACTACCTTGTCATAAGCAAACCACAAAATCATTAAATATTTTCCTTATAATTCTTATACACATTGAAATCTGTTTCATACTGATAATAGCTTTCTCTGTTAGGGACTGGAACAACACAAGAACACAATCTGATTCTCAACTACCCATCTAAGCCATTTCAGATTCCTCACCCACAGTAACTATAAGATAATAAGGTTTGTTGTTTTAAGCAAATACGTTTTTGCAGAATTTTGTTACAATGCAACAAATAACTAATATAGTATGTGTTAGGTGACACTATTTTTATCTAGTGTTTTAATTCAGATATTGGAAGAATTTTATTAATTAGAGACACATACGTTTGTAAACACACATACACATTTAACTTTGAGCAGCCAAAAAATTGAGTTTTGGCAACTTTGAAAACTAAAGAATACTTCCAACAGCCTTACTTTATATATACAATAAGACAAATATTTGGTTTTATTGAGTCCCCATTTTTTATGTGTTTAAAAGAAATTTCAGAATTAAGAAATGGGTCAAGATATGAATGGAACTTACAGGTACATCTTGGAGCAGGTATCCAGCCAGTACTCGTGCATTTTACTGTTTTTCCTTGGGTTGCAGGATAAAAACCATTTATACACTCATACGTGATTTCATCTCCAGCTCTGTGTTTAGTCCTTAAAGGTGTGTAGACACCATTTGGAATATAAGGAGTTTTACATGTTTTTTCTGAAAAGAAAAGGATGTGTGGTTAATGCGGAAATAAGTATCCATTAAAATTCATCATTTATATAAACATTCAAAAGTAGGTGTTACAAGAACAGAAAACCAAACACCACAAGTTCTCATTCATAGGCGGGTGTTCAACAATGAGAACACATGGGCACAGGGAGGGGAACATCACACACTGGGGTTTGTTGTGGGGTGGCGGCCTAGGGGAGAGACAGCGGGAGGTGGGGAGGTTGGGGAGGGATAACTGGGGAGAAATGCCAGATGTAAGTGACGGTGGGATGCAGACAGCAAATCACCATGTTTTCCAGAATGTAGTACCATCTTCCAGAATGTAGTACCAACTTATACAACCAGCACTATATGAGGGATTATTTATTATCTAATTGTCTTTATTTTTCAAACCCTACAGTGTAAACTTTGTGGTCAGAGGCCTTTAATTTCATTCACCATAGTATTTATAATTTTTAATTAAATAAATAAATTTGAAAAAAAAGTAGGTGTTATTTGTTCTTAACACAGCACAAAATGACATTAAAATGAACAAATCATAGTATCCTTTCTCGTATACCAGTTATTTTTCCCTTCACTATATTCTCATCTGATGTATTAGTACTTCCTGGTGTCTTAATCCCTTCTTCTCCAAAGTCATCATATATAACTTCAATTACTACTTCTGCTTTATACTTCCTTGGTGTCTGTGGTTCTCATAAGGACTGTTTACAAATATTCAGGGTTTCTTTCTTCTGGACAATTGATAGGACTTCACAACCCTTCCTCTTTGAAGTGGCCACATGATTGTGTAGGACACTGTAATAACAGTGGAAGTAATATCTTTCACTTCAGAGAGGAAGTTTTAACAGCCATCTTATGAATATTTATGTTCTCTTATCCACAGACATTGTGATGAAAGAAGGACATGAAAAAATGATGCTTCTCTCACTGATTCTTACACTTAATACAATGAGTAGAAGCTCTTCTGATCTACATTGAAAGTGAACATGAATGACAATAAACTTTAGTCTCAATATCTTAATATTTAAGATATCTCAATATCTAAAATATTAAGATATTGAGATAGTGCAATACATTTTTCTTACTGTAATAAGATAAAATAGAACAGGGTTTGGATAATCTTTTCTTTCTTCTTTTTTTTTTGAGATGAAGTTTTGCTCTTGTTGCCCAGGCTGGAGTGCAATGGGACAATCTAGGCTCACTCACCGTAATCTCCACCTCCTGGGTTCAAGTGATTCTCCTGCCTCAGCCTCCCAAGTAGGTAGGATTACAGGCATGTGCCACCAAGCCTGGCTTAGTTTGTATTTTTAGTAAAGACAGGGTTTCTCCATGTTGGTCAGGCTGGTCTTAAACTCCTGACCTCAGGTGATCCTCCCACCTAGGCCTCCCAAAGTGCCTGGATTACAGGCCTGAGCCACCACACCTGGCCAGAAAATCTTTTCTGTAAAGGGCCAGATAAAAGGTCTCTGCTGCAGCAGCTCAACTCTGCCATTATAGCACAAAAGTAGTGATAAACAATACACAAATGAACATGGCTGTCTTTCAATAAAACTTTGTTTACACAAAGGGGGCAAGTTATATTTTACCTGCAGTCCATCATTTGCAATCCTTTGGCCCAGTGTGTCCTGATGTATAAAGCACCTTCTCATTCCTTCCCATTAACTCTGCTATATCTCAATATTGGATCCATTTGTAATATTCCTTTTTAAATAAAATACTATGCATTTTAAGTATTGCAGAAAAGTTATATGACCAGTTATATTGGGGTCATACTTTATTTTGGACTAAAAAGCTGTGGTGAACATTCAGCATTGTGGAAATCCATTTATATACCCCTAATTTATTTACTAATTGATTTCCCATAGCAAATGATTCATGGTCTCCTCACTTCTCTCCAGCCACCTAAAACAGCTGCTCCTCCATCAGCCGATGATAAGTCTTCATTCACACCAAACGACTGAGACTCCCAGTAGCGAGTTCCCTGTATTTCCTTCCTGCGCTCCTCTACTATTTAGTCTTCAACGGCAAGGTGTTTCTTTCAAACTCAGGTTAACTTTAATTTTTTCATTTTCCCCTATATGTTAAATCATTGTTTATTCCTTCCTTCTTTCTTACCTATCAGTCATGGTCTTATTGATATGCAACCTTCTCCAGTTTTAAGTCCCTGCTCTCAACTCTTTGTTCGAGTTCAGCAAATGTACCATACTTCTTCTCCCCTTCAAAACCAAAATCCTTAAAATACCATTTTATAATTGCTACCTCCACTTTCCCATCTCTCATTTATTCTTCAACTCACTGCCACCTGGTTTCTGACACCTCTATTTTGTTGCCATTGCTCTGATAAAGGCTACCGATGAGCTCCAATGTCCAAATTCAGGAACGCTTTGCATTTCACATATTCCAGTCACTGGTATGTCTTATGGACTTCTTAATTATTTATTGAACTGAACAGATAAAACCATTATATTTGACTCTGTTGATCACAGACTTTTTGACGTTCTCCATTGCCTTATATTTTTTGTTCTCCTACTTCTCCTTGTCTTTGTCTAAGTGATGCTTTTCTTTTATATTTTATTATTTTCCTTTATTTTATATTTTTCGCTGACTTTTCTAGTTAACTTTTAGGCCCTGCCTACTTGTCACATTTCATCTCCTACCATTTTTCTACTTCTTCTCTATGCTACCACCACCATGAAATTCTATTTATTTATTTTGAGACAGAGTCTGACTCTGTCACTCAGGCTGGAGTGCAGTGGCACTATCTCGGTTCTGCAACCTCCTCCTCCTCCTGGGTTCAGTCTCGTCTCCTGCCTCAATCTCCAGAGCAGCTGGGACTATAGGCGTGTGCCACCACACCCAGTTAATTTTTGTACTTTTAACAGAGATGGGGTTTCACCATGTTGGCCAGGCTGGCCTTGAACCTCTGACCTTAAGTGATCCACCTGCTTTGGCCGCCCAAAGCGCTAGGATTACACGTGTGAGCCACCACGCCTGGCCTCCACTCTGACATTCTGTCTGGCCTTCACACATGCCAAGCTTATTCCTATAACTTGCCCTTGTTATTTCTTGTTTCTTAAGTGATTCTGCCTTAGATCTTCAAGTTGATTTTTATCACTACCTTAGAATTTCTTCTTGAAGCCCATTCATAGGTGTTGTATGAATGAGTCCCATACAGTTTGTTTTACATGAATATTTGTCCTTGATTTTGATGTTTTCCTTTTCACATTCTCTGTGTGAATAAAGATAGATACTTCCAAGATAAAAGCTACCATCATGATGCTAATAACATTTCCAGTGAGGTTCAAGTCCAAATATACCAATTGCAGCTTCACACTAGGCAGGCCATGTGTAAAATTCTAAGGTATACAGAATTTATTACGTGACAAACTAAATCATCATACTTTTCTCAAAATATGCTTTTCTTTTTATGCTCAGTATCTTAATTTGTGAAAGAACCCTCATGAAAGAAACCTGAAAATTTCCCCCACATTGCTTTCTCATCACTTGTATATTTAGTGAAACACAAAATTTTATAAAGTTTTAATTATTCATTATATATATCCTCCTCTCAATACTATAATTCCACTGTGTCCATTCAGCTCCTAAGTTTATACTCTACTCTGTCAGAATAAGCTTCAATATATTTCTATAGCTAACAGGATAATATATTTATGTTAGCAATAATTACATTAGAAACAACATGTGACTTAATATACAAGTTTTAAAGTTTTATTGTTTTAAAACTTTACTATTTTAAGTAAAATATGTCTTCAGTGTTTCAGGTTGACACTAACTTCAAATGAGCCTTAAATGTGTACCTTTTTTCTTTGTTTTTTCTGTCAGTTTATTCTGGTTGATTATATTTCATATACTCATTAAAGTTCAGTTTGTATATCTTCAATTATTTTTCCTTACGGTATAGCTCAATTTAATAGTAATTTTTGAAGTCAAAAGCTATGAGATACAAAAAATAAGTTTAACTAAGAAATCAATAAAATAACACTGGGAAAATTTTGTTAATTAAGAATAGATGGTGAAACCCTGTCTCTAATAAAAATACAAAAAAATTAGCCGGGCATGGTGGCGTGCACCTGTGGTCCCAGCTACTCGGGAGGCTGAGGTGAGAGAATCGCTTGAACCCGGGAGGCGGAGGTTGCAGTGAGCCGAGATTGTGCCACTGCACTCCAGCCTGGCGACAGAGCAAGACTCTGTCCAAAAAAAAAAAGAATAGAAGGACTTCTGGAGATTATGCTCAAGTAGTAGACATAAATCCCATGATAAACCTTAATTTCTTACACTCACAATCTTTTTTAGAATAAATGATGTTATTAAAACATTCCCTGAACCTGTACCTTTATCCAAAACAATATTTGAGACTATCCATATTTTCCTACTACTAGAAACAACACCATTAGTCATTTGAAGTTAGAATACTAATTCAAAGTTAGCACTGTATGTTTTGAACCAGTACAAAATCCAGTCTGTACAGGGAAGAGATAGATCTGGATTGAAGAAAGCTTTCATTTGGCAGGTCTTGGTACCTTTGATTGTTTCCGTAAATGACTTTCCATTACAGATTGTCCCTTTGGACACAGAGACTAAAGTTTTGACAATTCACCTTCAGATCAGTCCTCTGACATGCATGTACCAGATTGAAGAAAATTTTAGTATTTAAAATTTAAGTGGATTATTTTACTTTAATATTATTTTATTATTAAGTTCCAAACTTCTTATAGATTTAGAAGCAACAAAGAGCCTTTAAGGTAACTGATTTCAGAGAAAATAACGTATATAGATTTGAAATTCATCTTATATCAGCAAGTAGATCTTTGCTTTGTACCAAGAAAATAAAGAGTAGTTTTTATGCTACAAAAGACATAAACAGGGTCAGAAAGGTTGGTATACAAAGAGTGGAATTCATTTATTAATAAGAACTTCTCTATATCTAATTAATGTAAAGTATATTTCAATAAAATAAAATGTGGTAAGACAGGGTGTATGCTTATCTAATTTTGGATGAATTCATGTTTATTTATAGTGATTATTAGTGAACTGGCTTCTGAAAAAGGGTACCCAATCCCAGTGCCTTCTCTTGGTATCTGTCTTCCTAAAGAAAGCAGGACCCACATGCATAGCCTTGAATATTCACGTTTTACTTGTACTTGTGATTGAGAAATGGAAAAAAATTATAAAAATAAATGTTTTATAAATTTAGAGTCTTTGGGGGGTGTGTGTGTGTGAATAAATCAATCCGTGTTCAAGAGAAGCAAGCATAGACATGCAGTAACACATTTGGGAAAAACAGATGGATTTCCCATTGTGAAAACAAGTATGTGCTAAAGAAGAGTTTTAAGTAGGTAGCAAAGTGAACAAGTAAAAGAGAGGAAATAATCAGATGCCTACAATGAGGCAGTCATGCAACAGAGTCACATGTTCACATAAAACTAAATTCCCAGAGTCTTACTTTGAATGCATTGAAAGCTGGATTGGTGGTTTATTGTAATGTGTATCTTCAATACAAAGCAAGGCCCTGATGTAAAATAAGTATTTTATAAGTTGCATTCTGATTATTGGATGGATACATTAACTATAGATTTGAAGTAACATACTGCAGGCAGAAGTTAATGCCAGAGGACTTGTGCATGCACTTCCATTGCTTAGGAACTCTGAATGCCATGAAGACAAATAGTTGGACCCCACACACCATTAGCCAAACATGGATCTGATGTGGGTTATTATTGTCTCATGTTCATTAATTTCTTTCTAAAATATTTTCTTAATAGTGCCTAAAAGTAGAGATCACGCAATTGTGAAGAAAGATATGTTTTCCGAGGAGACACTTGCGGGCACAAACAAAAATGTTTTTAGTGTATAAAATTAAACCAAAATTATGCTTTTTATAAAAGAGAATCACTAAAGCAAGATTTAAACATGTATTTACGAATCATGGGATTTAAAGTTCAGAGGGCTGTTAAGAGTGCAGCTCTTCTTTCTCTCACAGTATGACAGTGTCTCCCTTTCAGATTGCAGGACCGTATGTCGTAACACTGTTCCTTGTTTCACTCACTGCCGCAGACCTCATCAAAAGCAAACTCACTCCTTTTGTAAATGTTTGAAAATATCTCAAAACAGTTATTGCCACACTATAGCTGTATCTTCTTACCATGCTTCTTATGGCATAATTTCGTAAGAGTCCACAGCTGTGTATATTCTCTTTTCTAGGTCATGACAGTTTGAAAGTTTCCCTTTTAAAATGAAGTAGCTTCAGGAGAGCCCTCCATTCCAGATGTGTTTTCTGGTGGGCAAACAGCACAGCTGAGACGAACTCTTTGGCTCTGTATAACATCCCTCCACGATGAAACCTAAGAGAGTCTAGGGTTTTTTTTTTATTTTTAAATTTTCCAGCACCATCATCGCTGTTGAGACATACTGGGCCTGTTATTGATAAAAACATTCATTTCCTTCCACTTAATTCCATTGTCAGTTGAGAGTTTCCTCACCTGGTATGAATACAAGCTACTTTTAAAGTATTTTAAAATATTAATATTATTTAAATAAATTCTGGGCATTAGAGGAGCAATCTACTTGTTTGAGAATTGTATATTACTGAGAATTAAGAAGTCTATTATAGTCCTGGCTCTGCTCCAGACATGGTTTTCGATGATAGACCAATGACTTAATAAACAACTGAACCTTTCTGACCCGTTTATGTCTATTTTCAGTGTGTGTGTATCATACAAAGTGTTCTCAAAATGAACCTTGAATGCAAAAAATTCTATATGTTTTATAATAGTTTATTTATATAAATTAGTACTCTACTTTTGATAAAAATAAATTGCTTTATTAAAATAATTAAATAAGTGATAAATTTATAAGAAAAGATGCAGAAAATAAATATAACATTACCTTCACATGAAGGTAACGGATGCCATCCAGATTCAGTGCATACAGAATCTCCTCTTGCAGTGTATTCATAACCCATGTTACATTTATACTGAAATCGTTCATTCTCCTTATAAATATTCTTCTTAGATATAGGAGATCCATTCATAACGTCTGGGGGTTTGCATGAAATTTCTAAATAGAAAGGATTAAGTTCCAAAATGTTTATTGCAAATTAAAGGACTGTGACCAAGACATAATTATATGAAAATAGAAATTTTGTTTCCATCAGGTAAATCAGTCAACTAAACGAAAGCTCTGTTTTAACTTGACTACTTAATCAGTTATTTATCTGAAGAAAATTAAAATTCTGATTAAAATTATGCTTCTAACTTTATTTAGTTTAAGGATAAATTATCCTTCTTGACATAAATAGCGATCAGCAACATTCATCAAGTGTATGTATGAAACTGACCATAGATATAGTTTTTTTGTAATGTTTTCACTGAATTACCTGCAAAAATAACACATTTTCTAGTTATTGAGAAGACAGCAATTATCAACAGGACTCTTTGTCAAAGAGATTCATTTAACTCGTTGTCATTACATTTCTGAAAAGCAGCTGACCTGTTTTTGTGTCATCACCATTTACCCAGATTTCTGTAGGAAAAAACTGGCAATCATCTTTTACACCCACTTCTGTCAAATATTTTTACCTGGGATTGGACCAATCATTAAGTAGTTTCCCAAACCCTGTTCTCCCACTTTCTAATCCATTTTCTTAGGTATAACTTAATGACCTCTCATGCAGTCACACTGTTATTTCTCTTGAAATCCTTCAATGATTCCCAAATCAGTCTGTTTATTCAGACACCTTTTATTAGGTGTGCTCTTCAGCATGGTGCATGTAGCACCCCATCACTCCATATTGGCCCATCTTCAATTTATCACTCACTCATTCCCTATTTGCATTCTGTACTAAGGTACCTAGGAACAATGAATAAGAATCAGCGGTGCTTCATGCTCCTTAGAGCCTCACTGCCTTTCCACTTCCCCTTCCATGAACTCACTCTGGCATGCTTTTGCTCTCATTTTCATCTACAAAATCTCATTTTTTTCCTTTAGGACTTAATTGTAGGCATCAGCCATTCCAGGAAGGTTTCACTAACCATTGGACTCTAGTTGTAAGGATGTAAATTCCATCCATGAACTTCTAAAGTACATAATATTTGCTATGCTGAATAAAAATATTAGCTTTCAACATAAAGAACTAGTGTGGTTAGAAAGAGTTCTTAAGAAGAGAAATGCTTTTTCTGTATCTAAGATAGACTAGACTTTAAAAGTATAAATAATTTAGAATTTTAGATAATGTTAAACATAAACACGCCAGAAAATTCTGCCTAATAATTATTGGTAAAATGAACTATGGCACTACTAAACAAATCAACCATCATGTTTATTACAAAAGCCAAAATCATTGATTAGTCATGATGCACAAGTTGGCAGTATTATGACTTAAAAAAATCTTGGCTTATACTTTACTATAAATTTTTTTTTAAGAGACAAAGATTTATTTAGTAGATTCTGTTCAATTCAGCAATATTTATAGTAGACTTGTAGAACAAATATAAAACAGGTCTGCTTCCTAGAAGTGTTATTCAAAAACAGAATGTCATCCTAATGCATCCCTGGAAATACATAACAAATCTTTGGCTTTCAAAATTAAAAACAAATGTCTATTCCAGAGGTCAATATTACAACTTGCAGCAGAAATACTTAGCATTCTCTTTCAGCCTAAGAGGCAAGTCCCATGGAGTTATGGTTAAAGCATGGATTCTGATGTCAGATAACCTATGTTTAAATCCTAATTTGACTCTTTATGCCATGATAATCCAGGGCACATAATTTAACTTCTTTGCATTAGTCTCTTCAATCATAAAATAAAAGTGATAACATTAAATAAATGATAGAGTTGTTTGGAAGGTAAAATGAAGTCATGCATGCAAAGAACTAAGATCAATTACAGGCAGATAGTAAGTGCTTAATAAACATTAGCTATTGTTAATATTGCTGATATTCTTTAGAATGAATGATGTTTTAAATGTATATTTTTACTTAAAAGGCTAAAAATACTCAAACAGTAAGTGTATCTTACCCACACACTTTGGTTTTTCTTTACTCCAAACACCATCATCTGAACAATGTATTTCTTTATGTCCTTCAATCTTGTAGCCTGGATTACATGCAAACCGTATTACTTGTCCAAAATGGTATTCTCGGTCTGATTCCATTGCACCACTGATAACTTCTCCATTCTCTGGTGCTGTCACTGGTAAACACTTCATAACTGAAGAAAATAAATGTAATGTTTTCTAATGGAATTTTAAAAACTTATTAGGAAAAACATATGTATGTATAAATTTTTCCTCAGGATAAGACTGGAGGAAATTACTTAAATTCTTTTTAGAAGCATTTAAGATACCTGTTTGCTAGAGATACATGCTGCTAAGAAACAAGCAAATGGAATGTTTATTCCTGATATTTTCTAAGGAAGTGGAAAATGAAACTTACTACTTTGAATGCTAGCTTGTATTTTTGTAGTAACAAACAAGTATTTTTAAATAATTAAAAAATATAAAGCTTGGGATAATTAAATACAACATTTTCATTTATGCCCCCAGAATAATATAGTACCACATTCCTAAAAGATGTGAAAGCAAACTTCATGACATTAACGTCGATAGAGAAATCATCCTTAATTTTTCATCCTCTTCAACACCAGTGTCCAAAATAATTTCAGTACTTCTTTTGATTCTACTTAATATTTTCCAATTTCTCTAAAGTTGTAGTCAAACTTTATTGTACTATAGAATGACTCAGTATGCTTGTTAAAATAAAAATTTTTAGGACTATCTTCCTGCATTTTCACCTTAAAGATACTGATTGAGTAGGTCATTTTTAGTAACCAAAGATTTTAGTTTTTAACAAGCATCCCAGGTGATTTCAATGCAGATGCTCTCTAGAACATTAATCTTCTTCATCTCATTTCCATAGGTGAAAAAACTTGCATTATCTTCTGTAGTTAACAGAATTTTTGAATGATGATCACACTTCTGTCTCTCCACTTACTATTCACTGTGGAATTAGGAAATACTACTCTGATTGATTATTTTATTTCCATAAGACTAGAGAGTTGGATTATTAGCTAAAAACATGAAAACAGAATCTACATTTTTCTCATATTCACTGTTTGCTTTATAGACCGGTAAGAAATAACAGAGCTCGCTCCTGCTTTATTCCTCTTTTCAGTAAAGGCAAGTTCACAGGACAACCTCTCTGGGTGGGATGTCTCAATCATGTTCTCTACTTCAGCTATTATCATAGATCCCTGCGTTTGGGTGATTATTGGGTGAGTGCCTCTTCATTAACAAAGGTGTAATTCTTGTCTTTATTTAGCTAATGATGCTTATATGCATTTCTAGTCATTAGAATCCAAAAGGAAATAAAAATGAGTTTTAGATTCCCTAATGTCTAATACTTCAATTATTAGATCAGATCAGGTTGCATTTGTATTTGGCTTTTGAAACACACCAAGAATGTAACATTATATGAGAAACAAAAAATATATATTTAATTAAAGATTTTAAGATATTTTCATGTAAGGCATTGTGAAAAATCTTGGATATTTAAGATATTTCAATATACTTGTAAATAAATTTATGTCTACCTTCACATATAGGAATATCATTGGTCCATCCATCTGCATCACATTCACGGTAATTAATCTCACCTAGCAATTGATACCTGAAAACCCAGAAATAGCAGAGTGGTGAGATAATGTGTGTTTCTGTGCAGTTTCAAACTCAGTGCCATTCTGAGTGTCCAGAAATTCCATATCAAGAAAAATTAACAACATATGTATTTTCTTGTTTCTCTTTTGTTTTTCCTTCCTCCCTCTCTTCCTCCCTCACCCTCTTTCTCTCTTAGATTTGTTAAGTTTCTCTCTCTCTCTCTGTCTCTGTCTGTCTCCTCCCCCTCTTTATCTTTCTCTCCTTCTTGGTGCATGAACTGGGAATAATCATAATCCTTGGTTCATGACAAACTCATTATTGTTTCAGACACAGTATTCTCGTTTTTCACTGAAGTAGGTAATTAGTTAAATTCAATAATATAGTAAGCTCCATGAACTATCTCTAAAACAGAAGCTAAAAATACAGTAACCAATAGCAAACCTTATGTTCCCCCCCGCCTCCAGTCTTACACCGTATTTCTGCCCTCCATGATTCTGATATTTTTTGAACATCTTAGGCATTCTGCATAATTAAAGATAGTGCCCCCCAAAAGTTGTTACTGTGGAATTTACTTTCAGCACTTGCCTCCATCTCCCCATCTCTATTCTAGAAATTGTTTTCAGAGAATACTCAGTGAGTCAAATCTGCTTATCCAATCCATCTAATGTTGTACTTATGTACTTTTAGTAACCCACCAAGCCTGTCGTTTGAATCTAAAATGCTCTACTTGATTATAAGTTCCTAGGGCATGTGCAAAATGTGCAATCATTGCTAGAGGCTTCAGATCTATACGTTTTTATGTCCTTTGCAAAGTCAAGTGCTGAATTTAAAGAGAGGACACAAGCCTGTAGTAAAAGAAATATTTCAGAGGCGAGGAGGATAGCAAATTTAAAAAATCCAGGCCCAGGAAATTATAACCTATTTGGTTATGTGTGATCAAATCAGCAGTAATGATTGAAGGGCTAAAAATGTATTTGAAAAACCTCCCTCAGGTAGTGACTAAGGAGAGAATAAATTCATAAAAAATTATACTTATTTGGTATCTACAGTATCTCAAGGTCTCTTCTAAGGGCTGCAAATATGTGTCTTACTTATTTTTCCCACCAATCGATGGTGTACATAAAATGTGTCTGTTTTGTAGGAGAGAAAACGGAAGTGAAGAGATATTTTTATAAATACTCGTGTTAAGTGGTAGAGAAAAGCAGGCTCACTCCAGTGCCTAAGCTTTAAACTATTATATTTTACTGCTTCAAATTAAGAAAACCATGACAGAAGAATAATGTTATTCTATTTGTAATATTTGATTACATTTCTATTTATTAAGTATAAGATTATAGTGATCTAATCCTGGTTTTCCCATATATAAATTTTTCTTCAAAGTAATTTTTGATCTAGCAGAGAATAAAGCGGACAAAAGAACACTGAGGATGTACAGTGAAGAATTTGCCATTGAAAACCAAGTAGTTTGTTAGAAGGTACAGAGTCAATGATTCTGAAACAATAGTATTTTTACTCCATGAGGTAAGAATAATTTGCAGACCTGGGACATGAAGTAACGTTAGTTGTAAACACAACGTATAAGCAGGTAAAAGTCTTGCTTCCCTTAAATTTTATAAAATCTGTCAAAACAGTTACCATACAATATAAACGTGTTACAATTCCTATTGTTCCTGACGCATTGAACTCCTGTGATACCCTGCACAAAACAGAATGTAATGAAGATTTGTTGGGTGAATAATTATATATGTGCATACTTACTGTTTCCCACTCTCCTATAATTATACCCTATGAGAGAAGTTATACTTTATTTAAATTTTTCAATGTTAAGGAGATAATGTGGTATCCCAATATAATTAATTCCATCATAGGTAAATTTTCAGGTACTTGCGTATTACTTTTTTAAATGCTCATAGAAAAATATAACAACTTTTAAAACATATAATGTAGTACAGTTTCCATTTACTGTCTTCAAAACCTCTTTTTGTATGGACTACATACCCCTCATTACATGTATATACAACTTTTGCACCATATTCAAACGCATTTCCTACTGTGAGCTTAAAAGAACCAAAGGGAGTATCTCCAGGAAATCCACAGGGCCTTTCTAAAATGAAAAAAATAGATATGAATTAGTATGGAATAACAAGGAATATATTTTATGTAGGAGTGGGGGAACAAGGATATTTGATATTATATAAGAAGACAGATTGAATATAAGGAAAATTAAATATGTCAAAGCTATTATTTCATAATTGAACTTAAACTATATGCTTGCTTTTTGAATTTTGGAGGATGACCACCCCTTTTTAAAACTGATGATGTATTGGCTGGGCATGGTAGCTCACGCCTGTAATCCCAGCAGTTTAGGAGGCAGAGGTGGGCAGATGATGAGGCCAGGGGTTTGAGACCAGCCTGGCCATTATGGTGAAACCCCATCTCTATTAAAAATACAAAAAATAGCCAGGTGCGGTGGCGCATGCCTGTAGTCCCAGCTACTTGGGAGGCTGAGGCAGGAGAATCGCTTGAACCCGGGAGGTAGAGATTGCAGTGAGCCGAGATCGCACCACTGCACTACTCCAGCCTGGGTGACAGAGCCAGACTCTCTCTCAAAAAAAATGATGATGTATTATTTTGTATTTGAGTGACAATAGTGATATAATTCAGCCATAATTGCTACCATATTAAATCTTAAGTATCTTCACAAGTAAAAGTTTTCATAAATTTCACAAATGTACGAAGTACTTACTCTGACATGTCTTCAATGGATTAACAGCCACCCACATTCCATGCTTGCATACCATTATTATATTTCCAAGAGATCTATATCCAGGGCGGCATTTATAGACAGCCTCAGTGCCTTCTGGATATGTTTGGTCAGTCCAGGAACCTGTCAGAATTTCTGTATTTTTTCTTGGAGGAAGTTCTTTGCAATCTACAAACAATAAAAGCAAAATAAGTGCTTAAAGCATACAGTTAAATGTACGGTATGTTTAGGTAATTGTTGCTTTTAAAAATGCTTATACAGTTACAAGTCTACCTAAATTTCTCTCTCTCTCTCGCCCCTACCCCCGTATCTATCGAGTAAACATACATTTCTGCATGTAGTGTAAGAATACACTTCACCTTATAAAATTTGTACCTACATAATTTTATAAGAATGTTCACCATGAGGAAATAACCTAATAACTTTCCAAATAATTAAATATATTTTGTTATATTACCTTTAATTGCTGGCAAGCATTCTACTATTGTTTCATTAATTTGGAAAATATTTATTAAGCACTATTCTAAGTTATAAAGAAAAAAAACAATGAGGAAACAAAGTATCTGTTCTCAAAGTATTTGCATTCTAGTAGGGAAGCTAATTATTAAATAAGTAATCAAAAAGATGTATAATATGCATTACATGTATATTATTGTAATATACATGTAGATAAATTCTATTTGCAAAAATGAAGCATGATAAGCTAACACAAAATTATATGGAACCCTCCAAATAAGATAGAATAGGATGGAAAAGAAAAACGCTCCCACTGCAAATTGGAACAACAACAAATTTTGTGTGCATGTGTATGTTCAAAGGTAAGTTGTGGGAACAAAGAGAATTAAATGAACCGAACCTAAGTAGGAAGGACCTGTTTCAAGTAAACATAGGGTCTCTGGCCATTTTTTTTACCTGGTTATGTTTGCCAACTCTGCATATGGACTGAAGATCAGGCCTCTATTTAGCCTGAATGGAATAATGGTAATGAGGTAAGAAAGAACCAAACATGAAGAGGTTATATCTAGCATGAAAACTTCTGAAACTTTGCCAAATCAGGTTGCTTTCCTAAAGTCTAGGTAACTTCTTACAGGAAGACTGACTTTCCCACTGACTCATAGAAAAAGTCTCAATAAGAAACGTGTCCTACTCAAATATGCAACTTACATGCTCATCAAAACATGCCATATATGAAAGTCACTCTGGGTGATATGTAACAGCAGATGTCAAAACAGCAGAAAAGCTAGATATATATTATATAATATATATAATAGAATCTCTCTCTATATATATGTTCACTTTTCTGCTGTTTGATGTATCTATGAGCATTTAAGATATATATATATATATGTATATATATATGAGCAGAAGTCAAAACAGCAGAAAAGCAAACACATACAAAAGAACTTTTATTATATATACCATATGCTCATATATATAATATAGATGATGTTATGTGTATTGTTATATATATGATGTTAACATAACATGGTGTTAACTTCTTCTATCTCAAAAGACTAATATATAGACCCACACATATATAGTATACATACATACATATTTGCATATGTATATATGTGTATATGTATATACTGTGTGTGTGTGTGTGTGTGTGTGTGTGTGTGTGTGTGTGTTTATTAGTCTCTTAGGATAGAAGAAACTAACCAGATTCTTGATTTTTAAAACCTAAGAAGGTTTATTCTTTGAGACTTTGGATATGAGAAGTGGGACTGACTCAAACTAAAAGTGTTACCCAGGTCGCTCTGAGTTAAATTTTTGAGTGGCTAAAGAAAGAGTGGACAATCTTGTTGGTGAGAGTAAGTTATATAAACTTTTGTCATTACATTTTTTTTGTTTAAAAATATGATTTGAATAAAAATTAAAAGATACACAAAGAAGCAAAACAACTGTAAACAAAAAGAGAAAATAAATATTCAGTAGAAGTAGACATTCAGATTCAGGTGCTAGAATTAGTGTTAAGGTCTTTAAAATAAATGAAGGAATTACAGAAAATAGATGGAAAAAATTTTTAAAATATTCAAAATAAAACTGACTCATAATAAATTGTGCTCTCTTAAAATTTCATAATAAATATCAGAAATAGCAACTTGTCAGAGGTGTTAAGAATCAAATGAAAACACCACAATAGAAACTTATTAAACTTAGAGAAAGTGTAATGTAAAAATATCCAAACTGAAGTATAGAAAAACAAAAGTGTATACACAACCACAAACAAAACAGAGTACAAAAAATGTGTGGTGTAGAGTCAAGTGATAAAACATGTTTTATTGAAATTCTAACAGTAGAGGAGAAAATGAACATAGGCAGTATTTAAAGAAACAATAGCTGAAAGGTTTCCAGAATTGATGGAAGAAATAAACTCACAAAATCAAAATTTCAACAAACCCCCAAAACGCTATATAACAAGAAAACCTATACTGATACTCTGCTGAAAACCTAAGATAAAGGCAAACTCTTAAAAGCAGACTGTATTAGTCCATTTTTGTACTGCTATAAAGAAACACCCAAGACTGTGAAATTTATTTTAAAAAGAGGTAAAATTGACTCACAGTTGCACATGGCTGGGGAGGCCTCATGAAAATTACAATCATAGTGGAAGGGGAAGGAGGGAGCTCTTCACATGGTGACAGAAGAGAGAAATGCAAACAGGGAAAATGCCAGATGCTTATTAAACCATCGAATCTCATGAGAACTCACTCACTATCATGAGAACAGCATGGGAGAAACTACCCCCATGGTCCAATCACATCCCACTGGGTCCCTCCCTCAACACACAGAGATTATGGGGATTACAATTTAAGATGAGATTTGGGTGGGGACACAGAGCCAAACCATATCATTCTGCCTCTTAGCTCTCCAAAATCTCATGTTCTCACATTTCAAAACACAATCATGCCTTCCCAACAGCTCTCAAAGTCCTAACTCACTCCAGCATTAACCCAAAAGTCCACGTCCAAAGTCTCATCTGAGACAAGGCAAGTCCTTTCCACATATGAGCTCGTAAAATCAAAAACAAGTTAGCCATTTACAAAATAAAATGGGAATACAGGCATTGGGTAAATGCTCCCATCCCAAATAGAATAAATTGGCCAAAACAAAAGGGGCCAAAGGCTCTATGAAAGTCTGAAATCCAATAGGGCAATTATTAAACCTTAAAGTTCCAAAACAATTTCCTTTGAGTCCATGTCTCACATTCAGGTTACACTGATGCAAGAGGTGAGTTTCCACAGCCTTGGGAAGATCTGTCCCAATGATTTTGCAGGGTAAGGCCCCCTGCCCTGGCTGCTTTTACTGCTGGCATTGAGTGCAAGCTGTCAGTGGGTCTACCATTGAGGGGTCTGGAGAATGGGTGGCACTCTTCCCACAGCTCCATTAGGTAGTGCCCCAGTGGGGCCTTTGTGTGGGGGCTCCAATCCTACATTTATCTTCCTCATTGACCTAGCAGAGGGTCTCCATGAGGGCTCCTCTCTTGCAACACACCTCTGCCTGGACATCTAAGCATTTCCATACGTCCTATGAATCTAGGTGGAGGTTTTGGATTCTGTGTACCCACAGGACCAACACCATGTGAAAGCTGCCAAGGCTTAGGGCTTTCATCCTCTGAAGCAATGGCTCAAGCTGTATGTTGGCCCCTTTTAGCCATGGCTGCAGCTGAAGCAGCTAAGACACAGGCCACCAAGTCCTGAGAATGCACACAGCAGTGCGGCCAGGCCTGCAAAACCATTCCTTCCTAGGCCTCCGGGGCTGTGATGGGAGAGGCTGCCTCAAAGATCTCTGATATTCCCTGGAGATATTTTCCCCTTATTTTGGTGATTAACATTTGGCTCATTTTTTATGCAAATTTCTGCGGTGGGCTTGCATTTCTCCCAAGAAAGTTGGGTTTTCTTTTCTATTGCATCATCAGGCTGCAAATTTTCCAAATTTTTATGCTCTGCTTCCCTTTTAAACATAAGTTCCAATTTCAGATCAACTTTCTCAAGTTGAAAGTTACACAGATCTCCAGGGCAGAGGCAAAATGTTCCCAATATCTTTGCTAAAGCGCAGTTAGAGTGATCTTTGCTCCAGTTCCTGATAAGTTCCCCATCCTCATCTGAGACCACCTCAGCCTGGACTTCATAATCCACATCACTATCAGCATTTTGGTGTAAACCATTCAACAAGTCTCTAGGAAGTTCCAAACTTGCCTACATCTTCCTGTCTTTTTCTGAGACCTCCAAACTGTTCCAACCTCTGCCCATTACCCAGTTCCAAAGTCATTTCCACATTTTGAGGTATCTTTATAGTAGTGTCCTACCACCTCTGTACCAATTTACAGTATTAGTCCATTTTACACTACTATAAAGAATTACCTGAGACTGAGTAGTTCATTTTTTAAAAAAGTTTAATTGACTCACAGTTTCACATGGTTAGAGAGGCTTCAGGAAACCTACAATCATGGTGAAAGGTGAAGAGGAAGAGAGGACGTTCTTCACATGGTACCAAGAGAGATAAGTGCAAGTAGGGGAAATGCCAGATATTTATAAAACCATTAAATCTCATAAGAACTCATTCACTATCATGAGAACAGCATGAGGGAAACCACCCCCATGATCTCATCACCTCCCACTGAGTTCCTCCCTTGACATGTGGTGATTATTGGGATTAAATTTAAGATGAGTTTTGTGTGGGGACACAGAGCCAAAGCATATCACAGACAGATGAAAAATAATTTTTTTTCCAAGAGAATAGTAAAAATAACAGTCAAGTCTGTAGCAGTAAATACTAAAATCTGAATATATATGTCTTAGCATTACTAAAGTGCTGAAAATTACAAGTCAGCAGAGAATTCTATAAATGATGAAAATACACTTCAAATATGAAAGAGAATAGAAACACATTCTTAAGCAAACAAAAACAGAAAGAATTCAACAAGAGCAGACTCAACTATAGAAATATACTAAAGTTCTCTGGGCTGAAGGAAACTGATCTGAAATATAAGCAAAGAAGTACAAAAAGGAATAAGCAGAACTGAAGAAAATAAATATACGGGTAAATTAAAAAGCTACTGAAACATGATAAACATTATGCTAAATGTATTTTACTCCACTGAAAAAGGTCATTGGTGGTTTAAATCAACAATGGGCACATTTTATAGTGTTTTTAATAAATTCAGGAGTATAATATGAAACAATAATAGCAAAAAAGTCAGAAAAAGGTAAAGAAAATAAAAGTGTTACGATGTTTTTCCCATAGTCTTGATGTGGTAAAAATATTAATTTAGGATAAATTGTAATAATTTAAGTAAGTTTTGTTATAATTGCTAGGTTAGCCACTAAAACAGTAATATTAAGATACATAAAATAACTTGTTAGACATGACAAAATGAGATAGTCAAGAATATTTGATTAAAATAAGAGAAGGCAAGAAAAGAAGAAAGAAAAAACAAGACAAAAATAAACAGCAATATGCTAGACTTAAACTGAACTGTATCAGTAATTATATTAAATGTAAATGGATTCATTACTACACTTAACATACAAAGATTGTGTGACTGGATAAAAGCAAAAAAGAAAATTCAAGTATATAATGATGACTTTTAATACAACCGTACATATAAATAGAGAATAAATGACAAAACCAACATGCTAGAAAAGGATCAACCAAAGTAGGAATGATGTTAATGTATTAATACCAAGCAAATGATAACTTAAGTTTGAAAGTATTACTAGATAAAAAGAGAATAATTTCATTTTAATAGAAGAGCTACTTTAACAGAAAGATGTACTAATTCTAAATGTGTTTGAACAGTATTTACGGGAACTGGCTCACAGTGATTCATAGGAGCCAATTATACATATCTCTTGCTGATAACAATGTTTACTGGTGACATGTTGGTAACTTGAAATTGACCATATTGTGAGAGTTTCCCCCAGGAAACTCAGCAAATTTTACAAATCAAGCCTGTTTCCTTTCTTTTTAAAAATAGTTGGTTGTTTTACATTTATCAGCATGCCACTGTGCATAAAACTATTAATATATCTTCAAAATATAACAGAAATAAAAGAAGTAAGCAATTCACCATCATAGTTTGAGATTTAAGCACAGTTTCCAAATCTAATAGACAAAGAAATAGAAAAATAAGGATATACAAGATATAAGCAAGATTATTAACCAACTAAGCTTTTTTAAATTAATAAAACACAGCGTTCAACAATTGCAAGATGCATATTCATTCCAGGTCCAAGTGGAAGAGTCACCAAAATAAACCAGAAAGCAAGGCTGTACCAATTTCAAAAAATTAAAATCACTCTAAGTGTACTCCCTGTCTACCAGAATGCTAACAGAAAATAACTGGAAAACTCTCAAAATTTTTGAAGTTAAGCAACACTTATATATAACTCATGAGTTAGAGAAAAAATACAATATAAATTAGAATATGATTTGAACTAAACAATAATGGAAATATATGTTAAAATTTGTGAGCTAATGCTGAAGCAGTGATTAGAAAAAAAAGTTTAAACTTCAGTGAATCAGAAATTTTAAAAAAATGTTGGAAATCAATTATCGAAATTTCTAACTCAAGAAACTAGTAAAACATTAAATTAAATCTAAAGAAACTAGAAAACAGCAAATAATAGTGATGATCACATAAATCACCTTCCAAGTTCTAAGTGACAACCAGAGTATTTAAGCTAAGGATACCTAATTCTGTTGTTGTCCAGGATGGATATGACCTACACTGGCATTAGCTCTCATTCTTCATCAGCAAAATTATCCTATGGGGTGGTTAAGATATCAGAAGCTGAGTTTGAGTGCCTGAAATCTCCATCAAGCTGTTCTTGTGCATACTGCCCTTATCCTTAGTCTATATTTTCCTTGAAGCCAAGTAACCTTGTCAATGGATAAGTCTAATGTACTGTGTAAACTTGAAAAATCTCAAATTGAAACTCACTCTGGCAGTCTTGCAATCAAAACCCACTGGGGCTAGGCGCAGTGGCTCACGCCTGTAATCCCAGCACTTTGGGAGGCTCAGGTGGCTGAGGTCAGGAGTCCGAGACCAGCCTGACAAACATGGTGAAACCCTGTCTCTACTAAAAATACCAAGTTAGCTGGATGTGGTGGTGCATGCCTGTAATCCCAACTACTTGCAAGGCTGAGGCAGGAAAATTGCTTGACCCTGGGAGGAGGAGGTGGCAGTTAGCCAAGATTGTGCCGTTACACTCCAGCCTGAGCAACAAGAGCGAAACTCTGTCTCAAATAATAATAATAATAATAATAATAAGCAAAACTCACCGGAAATGAAATGGAATAAATTTGAATCCTTACTTTACATGCAAATACACAGACACATACACAAAAATGCCAGGTAGATTAAAAAGTTAGGTTTAAACAAATTTAAAATAAATACGTATATGTCTCATTGTTTTATAATTTTTAATTACCTGCTAACATGATGCTATGTCATTTTTATCCCACTATTATCTTAGTTCTATATATAATCATATTTATTTTATAAATATGTTTACTAAAAAGCATGAATAAATATCAAAAACATAAGGTTTAATGCATAAAGCAACTTGCAAACAGAACATATATACATTATAACATTTTTTAGTTAAAAATTATATTTGTGGAAAAAATCATATATGCCAAATTTAAAGGAAATCTAACTGGAAAATTATTCCTAACACAAACACACTTCTTGCAGTAACAAGAGCACTAGCCACTATCAAAAGAAAAATGTTAGAGTAGGATAGATCATTTACTTAAGAACAGCCATTAACATGACCATTACTAGTAATTAGAAGAGATAAACATTCAGTGAAAATTATTTTTTGACCAATTTTAATGACAAAAATATAAAGGAGATGATATTCAATTATGCTGGAAAATGAGGTAATGTAAATATTATTATTATTAAGTAAAACTGAAGCATAAATGATTATTATCTCACTAAAAAGAAACAGCAATAAAGAATCTTAAAAGTACCCATAGATAAGTTGACAAATAATTCAATTTTTAAAAGGTAGCAAATAATAATTACAGATTTTGTGAAATATTTAGGTACAGAGTATTCCGGCATTTTTAATAATGGGTATAATTAGAATATTTATGAAAATTGTCAAATCATGGTACACCCACCTGAAGAAATATTATCTGGCTTTTTAAAAATTGTTGTTTGCCACTGCATGTTCTCACTCATAAGTGGATGTTGAACAATGAGAACACACAGACACAGGGAGGGGAACATCACGCACCAGGGCCTGTTTGGGGTAGGGGACTAGGGGAGGGATAGCAGGGGGTAGGGGAAATGGGGAGGGATAGCATTAGGAGAAATACCTAATGTACATGACTGGGGGATGCATGATGCAGCAAACCACCATGGCATGTGTATACCTACGTAACAAACCTGCACGATTTGCACATGTACCCCAGAACCTAAAGTATAATAAAAAAAATTGTGGTTTGGGTAATATTTAATTAAGTGCATAAAATTTATAATAGTAAGAAGGAGAGGTAGTATATTTTCTGTTTAGTAAAGTTACATTAGGTCAGGGGCCAGAAGACTTGAAAACTAATCTGTGGGCCAAATCCATCCACAGACTGCTTTGTAAATAAAATATTTATCAGAACACAGCTATGTTTATGCATTTAGATATTGTCTATGGCTTCTGTTATGTTACAATAGAAGAGCTGAGTAGAGAGACATTACGGCACACAAAATCCAAAATGTTCATTGTCAAAGTTATTTTTTCTATTTCACAAAAAGTTTGTGAAACTATTTCACAAAAAGTTTGCATGTCTTGGGCTGCATTATTTCAGAATATTCTTATTACTTAAGACACCTTAAAATAAAACCAGATGGCCAGCCATGGTGACTCACACCTATCATCTCAAGATTCTGGGAAGCTGAGGCACGAGAAACCCTTGAGCCCAGGAGTTTGAGACCAGCCTGGGCAATATAGCAATATTCTATCTCTACAAAAAATTAAAGAAACAAACGACGCATGGTGGCACACAGTTGTTGTCCCAGCTATGTGACAGGTTGGGGCAGGAGGGTCTCTTGAGTCCAGGAGTTTAAGGCTGCAGTGAGCTATGATCATGTCACCGCACTCCAGCCTGAGAGACAGGGTGAGACCCTGTCACAAAAGCGGGGAAAAAAGGAACACATATGTTTTGTAATGAATAATTTCATGGAACCATTTAGAAAGCTGACAAGACAGTAAAGGATTACAATAGGAAATTTTGGTATAATAAGAACCCAGAGAGAAAAACAGGCAGCCAAATTTTTTCTGCACTGAGGGTATTCACCATTTGGGGAAGATATGAGCTTGCTTTTTGTTAGCCTTGTTAGACTAAAGCAACAAAATTCAAAATTGGAAACCTAAATGGATTCACCCACAAGATAAAGAAGAACTGGAAGTAAAACACACTCTTCACACAGGAACCCAGCTCTGAATTTCTTAGATGACCAAGGAATTTGAAAGCATGAATTTGGCTTAAGGTAGTCTCAGACTGAAAGTTCTTGTAGCCACCCACAAAATATAACTTGTAACTTTACTGTGAGGAAGATTTTTTCTTAAACATCAAATTATTATTACAACCGTCAAAGACATTATAGGGGAAAAAGGCACCTAAGTACTATAAACTTCATGAAGAACAAAATAGATCTTTGATACTGGAATAAACATAAACGGACCATAATCAATAATGCTAATGAGGGAGTGTATCAACTTCTCTCCCCGGGTCCACAAGGGGCGTGGTTTACATCCTGCCCTGCCTCCTTTCACGTCCGCATCCGGGAGCCTGGAGGTCGCTCTGTAAGGTTCACACAGGAAAGGTGGAGAGCCCACCTGTGCTCTTTTGGTTAGAAAGCGCGAAAAGCCATGGAGGCGGGGCTTTTGATTGCCAGCCCAGCAGCCAATCCAGTGTCAAAGTCAGAACATCCAATCCCTGCAGAGGAAGTCTGGACGAGCGCCTCTGACTGGAGGAGAACCTGCGTGGGCGAGAGCACTTCCGGCATGGAAAGACCCCGCCCGGAAGCCCTGCGGATTTTCCCTCTTGGGGATCCTCCCAGGACACCCGGAGCTTGCTGGCTCTGTCTCTGTCTCTGTCTCTCTCTCCGCCTACATAAATCATTTTCTGAAAAATTCTTCAGGTCCGATATTTACTTGAAGAGCTCCCACCACGCGCTGGGATCCCCTCCCCATTCTTGGGTGGGTGAGAGATCAAGGGCCTGGAAAGAAAGCACCGGATCGCGAGGGAGCAGAGCCATCTTCATTTCCCCTGCGTCCCTCCACCCAGTCACACTAATTCTGTTGTTGAAATGTAAGAGAAAAGATTGGCCAATGACATCTGAGGAAAGAAATTATAACCAAGTAGTAGCGGATTTTGAAAAGAACCATAAAAATGAAAAAATTCATTTTAATCATCAGTGGACAGCTTAATGGCGATAATACGGTTGTGAAAAAATTCAGGGGCAGGAGGACTGAGCAAAATAAATACTACAGGATGCAACGTGGAGACACAGTGTGTGGAAAATACACAAGATGAGCTAAGAGTCAATGAGGATAGAAAAGCCAGAGCAATGTTGGAAAAGAATTTTTAGCAATGAATGGAACATACCAATTAACAAATTCAAGAATTAAGAAATTCCAAGCAGTAATAAAAAGACACCTATATGCATCATAAAGAATATACGGAAAACCAAAGGGAAAATATCTTAACCTTGTTAGAGAAAAATATTAATTTAAAAGGAGTAATGATTAGATTTACAAGGATTTCTCAACAGCAATAGCAGAAGTTTTGATCCATAAAATGGATCCATTTCCCGCGGCCGTTCCGTGGGCTGGGAAGCAAGATTTGGCTGGTAGACGGCAGGAAAAAGTCTCTGAGGTGGTTTGCCTAGCCCTGTGGAGCATCCCTGCAGGGGGACTCCTGCTGGTTGGGGTGACCCACCCTGAGAGCACCCGTGGGCAGGTATTTGCCCGGTGGAAAAGCCTCACCGGAGTGGAGCAGCAGGGAGGCCCCACAGTGTGGATCCACCTAGTGGCTGAACATCGAGAAGGAACGGGTATTTGGAACGTCCAGACCACTGAATATGGTAAGACTGAACCCAGGAAAACAGCCCGCCCCATTTTGGGTGGAAGCCTGGCCTGATCACCCACAGGTGCCAGATTCGGCACTTTTGAACATGGCTCTCTCTCTCTCTTTCTGTAACTAACCTTGGAAGCTTTTTGCTTATGGTTTTGAATTGGAAGGAGAGCGATTGTATGTGTGTGTTTCTGTAGATGGATCAGACTGGGCTCATCAGTCTTGAGAAGGATTGGACCCATTACCAAAACTGCCTCAGGTGGGGGTTATCCAGGCTCTCATTGTCCCTTGGGAAGGAGGGGTAGAGACTTCCTAGCCAGAAACAGAAGACTGATATTATCACCCCGGCCCATGCAGGGCTTGCGTGGCTTTGCACCCAACTCATACATGCAGTTGGGATTATCGCCAGCAGAGGATAGTTGGTTCACTTAATTGGACTTAAAGAATACCTCCTTAGCATTGGACTGGCCTCAGAGGGTCAAAAACTATTTGCATTTCAATGGGAGAAACCCAGAAGCAGGTGTAACCACTCAATACACCTGAACCCAGCTTCCCAGGGGCTCAGAAACTCTCTCATCATCGTTGCGGAGGCATCAGCCCATGACCCCCCCCCAGAAGCTTCTTGCTTGCATGCTACCCCAGTATGCTGATAACCTTCTATTGGGACACCCCACGGCAGTCGGGTGCACAAACAAATGCCTTACTTCGGCACCTGGAGGACTGTGGGTATAAAGTGTCTAAAAGGAAAGCCCAGGTTTGCCAAAAAGCAAATGCAGTATCTGAGGCTCACCATCCAGAAGGGGGAACGCAGCCTACAAGGAGAGAAGAAGCAAGCCGCCTGCAAAGTGACGGAACCTGAGACTAAAAGGCAGGTGAGAGAGCTCCTGGGAGCTGTGGGTTTTGTAAATTGTGGATTTCCAAACTTTGCAGTGCTGGCCAAAGCCCCATACAAAGTGACAAAGGGGGAAGGGGAGAAGATAAGACACCCTTTAAATGAGGCAGAAGCTAAAAATGAAACTTCTGTCAGCCCTGGCTTTAGGGCTAGCTGATTTAACACAGCCTTTTCATGCTGTCAAAAAAAAAAAAGAGAGAAATGGCAATTAAAGATTCTAGCCTTAACTCTGGGAAGAATTTAAATATCAAAGCACCCCACACAGCGGTGACTCTAATGAATACCGAAAGACCTCATTGGTAAGCCTGCCAAATACCAGGGCCTGCTATGTGCAGCGGGTGTACGAGCCGTACATGAGATCACGCGTTTAGGTCAGGAGTCACTTGAAAAGATGCTGGGCCGGTACTTTTACATCTCATACTCACCAGCCTTGACCAAAACTGTGGCACGCGATGCATTACATGTCGGCAACACGACGCGAGGCAGGGTCCAGCTATTCCCCCTGGAATTCAAGCTTATGGAGCAGCTCCGTTTGAAGATCTCCAGGTAGACTTTACTGAAATGTCCAAGTGTGGGGGACGTGTTCGTTGGTCCCGGTGTGCACATACTCTGGGTGGGTAGAGGCCTTAAAAGGCCCATGAAGAGACCCATGTGCTGCCTCAAGATCTTATCCCTAGGTTTGGACTGCCACTGCACATCAGATCAGACAACGGACCAGCATTTGTGGAGGATTTAGTTCAGAAAACAGCAGCAGCCTTGGGTATCACCTGGAAACTGCACGCTGCCTACCGACCTCAGATTCCAGAAAAGTGGAAAGAATGAACTGGACCATCAAAAACAGCTTAGGGAGAGTGTGTCAGGAAACAAGACTACAGTGGGTGCAGGCACTTCCCTTGGTGTTATTCAAAATTAGAGGCACGTCCTTTAGGAAAAACAGGATATTCCCCTATGAAGTCTTACAGACCCCCTCCCCTACTCCGGGCACTCTCGAGAACTCCTCGGGAGTGGGGAGAGATTGAGTCAGGATGCTAGTTACCAGCTCTAGGGAGAATTGCTCAGGATACTTCAACCTGAATAAATAACAAAAGTCCTGTAAGCCTTTTTCTCTCCAGTTCACCCTTTCTCACTAGGTGATCACGTGTGGATAAAAGACGGGAACACAGCCCCTCTAAAGCCACAATGCAAAGGACCTCAGACCTGATCCTAACCACTCCCACAGCTGTGAAGGTAGAGGCACTCCCAGCCTGAATCCACCACAGCCGTGTAAAAACCAGCAGCAGCTGAAACTTGGACCAAGGCAAGGACTGCAGAATCACCTTAAAAAGGACAACACGCCTTGCTCCAGCCACACCCCGGAAGCTGGCTGGTCCACGCACGGCCGAAGCATGAGGAGATTCATCGTGGGACTTGTTCTTCTTAATAACTAAATCAGACATGAACTGATTTTGAAGAATGCTCTCAATGTGTCCACCAGGTTACAAAGGTAGGGTGAACTGTCACTGCCATTCTTTTGTTTTACTGTTATTATGCGTGCACTGGGACACAAAAGGGAACCCGTTTATATGATGGTCCTCAGTTTAAGGTGTGTAATCCGGGAGATGGACAGGTAGCTGGGTCACAGGCATCATTAAGCCCTCTTTCTTCCTATTATCTGTTAAGACAGGAGAGCTGTTAGGGTATCCAGTCTACTCCGCTACGGAGAAAACAGACCTAAAAATAGGAGCCTGGACAGATGATGAGTGGCCACTGGAGAGAATTATTGAGTACTAGGGGCCGGCCACACGGCGGAGATGGGGATACCAGACCCCTATTTACATGCGCAACCGGATCATCTGGTTCCAGGCTGTTCTGAAAATACTCACTAATGAAACAGGCAAAGCTCTGTCCCTCTTGGCCCGACAAGAAACTTAAATGAGAAATGCGATTTATGAGAACCAGCTGGCCCCAGGTTATTTGCTAGCAGCTGGAGGAGGAGTCTGTGGAAAATTCAAACCAGCTGCTGCCGGCAAATAACCAACGAGGGTCATGCAGTTAAGAATATAACCAAACTGGCACACGTGCAGGTATGGCATAAATTCAACCCTAAGTCCTTGTTTAAAAGTCGGTCCTCAGCCTTGGAAGGATTAAAAACCCTCATCATAAGTGTAATAACAATAGTGGGTGTTTGTTTACTATTCCCCTGCTTCCGCCTTGTTCCTCTAAATGGCTAAGAAATCCTTTACTGCTGTCATAAGACCAGAAAAATAACATCACAAGTATATTATATAAATCATTAATCAGTTTCTCCAGAGGATCTGGAAAGTGAGAATAAGAGTGAGACTTCTCACTAATATTATGGAGTGGTGAGGGTCTCAAAGCGGGGGTGGGGGGGGTGAAGAAGGAGACCCAGGCATCTGAGATCAACTTCCCCTTTGACTATCACACCGCATTTCAATAGAAGAAAAGGCTGACTGACTGGTACCTCCTGTTTCACCTTCCTGTACGTGGCAGGCTTAGTCTTGGGGAAACTCTCTGGAAGGCACTATTTTTACTTAAAACAAGATTAAACCAGAAACCTTTTCACATGTAAGTCCTAAAACTGTAAACCGGAACCAAGACCCTTTTCGTATGTGATTTCTAAGACTATAAACCCAAGATTCTTCCATGTGTAATATCTAAAGTATAAACCTATATAAAAGTGGAACCTTCCTTTGTTAGACGAGCTGAGCTTTGGACAAATTACTGCTCAGGCTCCCAGGCCGAATAAACGGCCATTGTTTTAATGACTAAAACAAAGCATCTAAAAGCGCAGCTTCTGGAAGAACCACTTGTTCTTGCCTGTCTTGTATTGCTCTTCGGACTTGACCTTGGTCTCTTGTCGGGCCTTGCATTTAAGAGCAGGATCTCTGAGGACATCCTTATTGATGACAGTTTTGTCAAGGGGATTCCACAGAGTACCTTGTGGGCATCAGGTGACTGTAGTTACAAACTTTCACAAAAGACTTGATCTTTGACCTTTTGGTGATCTTCTTCTTGCCCATGGCAACTGTCACTTTGCGGGGATAGTGATCAATTCCAGCTACCAGAGCCTGGCTGTACGGGTGATCTGAGGTGCCATCATCAATGTTCTTCATGATGATGGCTTTGCATCCAGAGTAGCATCCAGCCAGGACAAGCACCACCTTCCCAGGTTTCATGAACTTGCCCATTTCGACAGCAACCACTCGGGCCTATAGCACAAAGGGCTCATTTCCTCTTTCTTGTATGGAGTAGTTATGCTTAGATTTTTTGGTTTGTATATTAGCCAGTCACACATCCTCCAAAATGGGAATGTTCATGCTCATTTAAAGCAGGCGAAAGTTGACATGTGACTTAAAGAAAATTATTCAACCTTTCAAAATCTCGTGTTTCTTATCTCCAAAAATGGAGATAGTAACAGTCCTACCTCATAAAGTCTTCGTTTGGGATTAAATGAGATAATGCATGCAAAGTACATGGCACTATGCCTGGTACATAGTGCTCAATAATAGTTGAGGTTGTCATCCTTCTTTATATGGAGTTCTAAATATTTGCATTGTGATGAAATTAAATTCTCTGCTTGATCATACATGTAAACTGTGAAGCAATTGAAAACACCATTGAAATGAGAATCAAGCAAAGCCTGATCATGATTTTCACAGGACTGAACACTGTAAATATCATGGTACTTTCCAACATCTAATTTAAAACAAAACGTACTAGGCAAGCTGGGTGCAGTGGCTCATGTCTGTAATTCCAGCTCTTTGGGAGGCCAAGGTGTGAAGGTCACTTGAGGCCAGGAGTTTGAGACCAGAATGGTCAATAAAGCAAGACCCCATTTCTATTTTTTGAAAGCCTAAAAACACTAAATATACATGCATGCTGAAGTCAGATGTTTCTTTCTGGGAAAAAAAAACTGCTTTGCTGATTCTCTAAACAATTGCTTACTTGTTCTATTAGGTAATCTAGCCATGGAATTAGCAATTTGTAATGATTACATTCTTATATATTAAAGTGTAGGGTTCTTTAGCCGTGGTTAGTATCTTGCAGGAATTATGTAAATGGGCTAAATGCATAAGAACTTTAAGTCAACAGGAAGAGAGAGTGTAATTGAACTGAGTGCTAAAATCCTAAATATTGTTTTTTCTTTTGGGATCAAACTATTTTTACAATATTAATATAGTTCAGATTTAATAACATAAGTAAATGGAGAAAATCAATTTGGTACAAATTTTTAGGAATAAATCTATGTGTTAAGGCAGGTCAAACTATATAACATTTATAAGAAAAATTTGATGTGATGTCACATTGTTGTGCATGGTGTGAGGATATCCTGAAAAACAGAGTAACAGGTCTGAAGGGAAAGGTGACCATGGAATTAATAAATACACTTGTAGTGGAATTTAATATTGCATAAATGACTATGGAATAGCCCCTCAGCATATGACAAATGAGCCTTCTGCAAAAGGAGCCATGGGCTGGAATTACAACTGGTCTCAACAAAACATGCAATGAGTTGATTCCATCGGCAATGTTTGTCTCTAGAGGAATAATAGACAAGACTGAGTGAAATTACTCAGGCTATTGCATCTATGTCACAAAAAAGGCTCCATGTACCTCAGCTTAATAGACTACAAGGTAATTGAGGTGGCTAAGTGACGCAGGAAGGAGCATTGGCCTGAGAGTCACAGCCAAGGTCTGAGTATGGGTTCTCTTCTGATTACAAGTGTCACTTGCTAGCCATGTGATTTTTGTATTACCACGATTATCCTTTTCACCTGGGCTAATAGCACACATTAAGCTTCAATGGCCTCATCTTTAAAATGGACTATAATAATCTCCACTGCAGTTTCTGTAGGGATTACATATGATGATGCTGAAAACCACTGAGCAGTGCACTTAGCACATAGTTAAGGGCTGGATACACATTACTCACAATTCCACTTTTTTGTCAATCAAATATTTTTGTTTGGAAAATGATCACATTCTAGTTAAAAATTTAGAATTGTTTTAATTGATCTGCCTGGGTGCTGTGGCTCATGTCTGTAATCCCAGTACTTTGGGAAGCCAAGACTAGCAGATCATCTGAGGTCAGGAGTTTGAGACCAGCCTGGCCAACATGTGAAACCCATCTCTACTAAAACTACAAAAAAAAAAGTAGCCAGGTGTGAAGGTGTGTGCCTATGGTCCCTGCTACTCAGAAGGCTAAGGCAGGATAATTACTTGAACCTTGGAGATGGAAGTTGCAGTGAGCCAAGATTGTGCCACTGCACTCTAGCCTGGGCAAAAGAACAAGACCCTGTCTCAAAAAAAAAAATACTTTAATTGATCTAATTCAGAGAATTATTAATGGGAAATTATTTTTAAGGAAGGTTTTACTCAACTGGAAAAACCTAATCATTTATGTATCTAACAAAACAGCTGCCTGTATTATTTTAGTACATTCTTAGTTATTTCTAGATGGGAATGTTTTAATAGTAGAGTGGCTTAGCAAATTTAAGATAAGCAGCATTAAGTGAATAGAAATGCATGTGAATGAGCATTAAGGGCCCAGTGTCTCTGCTACTGATTAGTAGTTTGACCTGTTGGAAGTTATGTAACCACTCCAAGTCTCAATTATTTGCAAGACAAGGAGGTTATATAACATGATTTCTAAAATTTCTTCCTATGCTGTAAACCTGACCTGTCCAATATGGCAGCCACTAGCCATATGTGACTTGAGCACATGCAAAATGGCTGGAAATTGAGATGTAAAATATACACTGGATTTGGAAGACTCCATATGAAAAAGCTAATATAAAATATGCCATTAATATTTTTTCATTGTGATCACATGTCTAAAAAACACTATTTTGAACTTTTTTTTTAAGTGGTCACTAGGAAAGTTAAGATACTATGTGGCTTGCATTTGTGGTGTCCATTTCAGCCCTACTGGACAGTGCTGTTCTAAGAATTCTCTGAGTTTATTAAATAAGTTTTAGTGAGAGTTCCAATTAAATCATACCCAGAGCTAGAATTCAGACCTTCCGGGAAATTTCTGATAAGTAGATGGTGTTGGCGGCTCCCCCTCCATCTGACTGAAGCAGTTGATTTGCATGCATGTACAGAGATGTAGCCTTTGAGGAAGGAGGGAAGGGAAGAGAAATGGATGAGATTAGAGTACAGTGGAGACAGACAGAGACAGCAGCCAGAATACGATGGAGCCGTTCATGGAGGGAGTGGAGTACATGTAATGCACTTTTGGTTCTTGGGAAATAAAGCCCTGCAAGTCCACCTGGGAATAGAGTAGGAAACCACTGTGATATTACCATCAACTGACTGTTTGGGGAGCACTGGCAATAGCCCACTTCAAAGGCGTCTGCTATCCTCACAACAAGCACAGCAGGCACTTCTCAGGTATTGGCTTGAAGGACTGAAGGAGTGAAGAAGGAGAACAGAGCAGGCCACACAGTGAGAGAGCCTGATAGATCAATTCATAAACTATGGACTTTCAGACATAATCAGATGAGACTTTGCATAGTACCAATGTCTAGGAAGCAAAATGTGTATGCAATAACATCTGGGATCTTAATGCTGATAAATACCTTCAAGGTCAGTGAGATCAAGGAAAGTTATTATTTTTTTAGCAAAGCAACAATAAAGGTCTAAAAATAAAAGTTCTTTGAGAGCAATGGCACATCAGGTTGTCTGTGTTGTGTCAAACAGCAGGCAGCATGCTCGTGATGTCTGTCTTAGGTTGTCTGGGTGAGAATACAGGGTGCAGTGAAGATGGAGGAAGCCTTGACAGACGTGCATGTTGCCACTTCTGTGTTGCCTCCTCTGTTGGTTTATAGCCAGTGAAATGTAGACAACATGTACTATCTTTAGGGGGCATCAAATGCTCAGTTCTAGCTAGTTATTGCAGACACAGGGCTCCCAGATCTTCTGGTGTCTAAAGAGAAACTGTAAATCTTGATTTTTATGTCACACACTAAAATATTTAAATGTTAGTAATTAGCTCAAATTAATACACACACACACACACGCACACTCCATCTGTTAGCAGGATGCTGCCCAAGGGCCATTAGTGTACACTGTGATATTTCTAATATTAGAAACTCTTCAAATAAGCAACCCTTATTTGCACATTCTGAAACAATTTTTCAAAGCTTTCCTAGTTTTTTTCTTAAGTAACTCGGGGTTTTCTTTTGCGGGCTCACTAAGACATGGTTTTCCTGCACAAAGAACCAGAGACTTGAGCTTGGCTCAGATGTGCTACCACAAGGTGGAGCTCAAACGTTTTTCTTTTTTGTCAAGTTTTACACAAAGTTAATGCTGATTAATGCAATGACTGAACTATGATTCTATGACAGCTTAGTTTATCTCCTGCTAGGATTGCTTATGTGCTTTGGTTTTGTTCAGAATTACTAGCTATAAAAACAAAGAGCAATAAACACCAAACACCCTGAAAACATAATGGCCTATCTGTGTAATTTTTATTTTATTTTTTTTATTTTTATTGTATAGATTTAGGTTAATTTACTTTTTACCATGACATATGCTGAAGGCAGAGCTAAAGGAATAAGAAAAATATAGAGTTTGGAACTCTTGGCATTCTATAGTCTTACAATTAAAACTTTACATTTAAAATAGAAAATAAACCCAAAACAAAACATAATTCTCCCCGGTCGCAGTGGCAGGAGAATCGCTTGAACCTGGGAGGCAGACGTTGCGGTGGGCCTAGATTGCGTCATTACACTCCAGCCTAGGCAATAAGAGTGAAACTCTGTCTCAAAAAATAATAATAATTCTCTAAGACAAGAAACATGTTTCCATTTAGATAAAAGGAAAACCAATGATTTGTCCCTATGGGCTGAGGTACTTAAAGAATCTCTCTCTACCTTAGGGCCTAGTCCTTCCTTAGGTTTCCAGCTTTGTTTCCTCCCATTCACTTGGAATTTCCCTGAACCTCACTCTCCAAGTACATCGGTCCATACGACAGTCCTGTTCTGAGACGTGGATTTGTCTTGTTTGTTTGTTGTTTCATTTCCCAGTTGCTTCTGTTGTCTGGAAGGTGCTTTGTTGGCTGCCCCTAGACTATTGGAGTTTTTCCTTTTTGTTTCTCTTTTAAAACAGCAACTCATGTTTCAAGGCTCAGCTGAAATCTAAAGCCCCTCAGGAAGTCTTCCCAGTTCTTTCAAGTCAGCTTCTATTAATAATGTACACTTCAATGATCATGATAGTACTGACTTAGGCTTTCTGGGCTACAGGACTGCTCTGAATACCTGACATGCCTGTTCTCTTAGTTCCCATGAAGACCATCCTTGTTTTACAGATAAGGCTCCTGAAGGGCAGAGAGGCTGATGCCGCTGAGCCTCTGGAGCTGGCACTGGAGTGAGAACCTTCTCAGTCCTGAGTCTGTGCTCTTATCTGCTAGGCTATGGCATCTTCCTGAATCATTACACTACATGCTTCATGGTTTTATCTTGGCATTTATAACCTTTAATTACTATTATTATTGTCGCAGTGGCTTGTGTATCTATTTACTCTATTAGAGTTTGAGCTGTTCAAGGCCAGAGGCTCAGACTTGTCACTGTGACTCAGCAGTGTGGGCTTTGGAGCTGTCCATGCAAGAGGGGAGGGGTTATCGTTCAATGACTCTGGAGGCCGAGGTCCAAGTGGCCTAGCTCTGACATGTGTTAGCCATGGAGCCTGGAAAAGATGCATGTCCCTGAGACTGAGTGCCCTCTCCTGTAAAATAGGGAAAGTAATTGCACTTCTTCCACAAGGTTTTATGAAAACTGGTTGAGTTAAAATCTGTGAAGAGCTTGAGATGCAGAGTCTAGCACACAGAACTTCCTATGTGCTAGGAATTATTATAGCAGACATTTGATACTAATGAATCTTGCTGAATCGACATTCCTGGCATTGAAACTGATATATCACAGTTTTCAAGGCAGCCTTTAAAGCTTTAAACTCATTGCCTAGCTAAATTGTTAATGTTTTATTCCCAATTATTTTTAGAATAAAAAAAGTTTAAGGATTGGTTGGTGACCAGCAGTAAATACTCTGCTATGTTACACATACAAAACACACTGATTTTGAATAACTGGATCCCAATTTTATACTCGGTAAGATGAGCGGGCAACTTTACAATGAGAAAATAAGACTATTAACTTTAATCTGTTTCTTATATCTAAATTCTAGGAGGTATTCTTATGCTTCGGAGTCTCCTATTGACTTCTGCTGAGATTATTCTCACAATAATTCTAAAGAAATTTGAAATTTCCCATTAAAGCAGATGCTTCACTCTCCAATTGATTGAAGTTAAAAAAGATACAATCTTTAAAATTTTTACAGAAAGTTGTATGGATATCATAGTTATGATAAAGAATCTAATCTTCAATCACAATATTTTCTTTATGAAAAATTTGATCAGATTTGCATAGTTCTGACTTACAGGAAACTGGCCGGTCCCAAGCAAAAGATTATTTGTTCCTCTGTGAATTGCATCATCCAGTAATTAGTTTAACATATTGTATTAGTCCTTCTTGCATTGCTATGAAGAAATACTTGAGACTGGGTCATTTATAAAGAAAAGAGGTTTAATTGGCTCATGGTTCTGCAGGCTGTACAAGAAGTATGATTCTGGCATCTGCTCCATTTCCAGGGAGGCCTCAGGAAACATGCAATCACAATGAAAGGTAAAGAGGAAGCCGGTACATATACATGGCCAGAACAGGTGCCGAAGAGGGAGTGGGGAGGTACTAAACCTTTTAAACAATCAGATCTCGCAAAAACTCTACCATGAACAGCACCAAAGGGAGAAATCCTCCCCAATGATCCAGTCACCTTCCACCAGGCCTCATCTCCAAAACTGGGGATTACAATTCCACATGAGATTTGGGCAGAGACTCAGATCAACCTGTATGACACTTGTTTACTGAGTGCCTGCTACATACCAGTCACTGTTGTAGTTACTAGCATGCTTTCTTCTTTGAAAATAATATGGCTATAATACTCATGTTTTCTGGGTAACCAGTCAAAGTCAAGTGAAAAGCTGAATATTTAGAAGACGTAAATTCAAGCAGTTGAAAATTTAAATGTCTTAATACTTTACAAGAAAACTAAGGAAGATTCACCAAAGTAGGCCTGAGTGTGGGTCTTCCCACATTCTCTTTGGCCTTGTCCTTTCTCTAAATGAAGGTCTCATCCTCACTGCTGCTCCCTTCAACAACACCAGGCACTGCCACCCGGCCAGGAGAGGAAGGTGCCACACGGGAGTGACCCTTCTGCCTCTTCCTTTGGGCTCTATCGGCCTTCTGGTTTTCACTGTTGATTAGTGACATTTTAGATTATTATGGGGTTTCCAAATTCCCAACAGATAGTAATCTTTGAAATTTCAGAACAAATAATCAGAATTCCTGAAATGATATTATTCTCTTTCTAAAAATACATATTTTTAATTAGTAACAAGTGACCATAATATTAAACTATGAATCATTTTCTACTATAAGGATTTTACAGAAAGTTTATAACTTTTAAAATTATTATTATAAACCAATATATTGGGGCAAAATGATATGTTTTAAAACGACATGTTAAAATGATCTTTAATTGACACTGACATTTTATAATAAAAAACATTGAAAGAAGAGAGTGTTAAAACAATTGTGTCATTTAAAAATGTAAACATTATATTATGTATATTTAATGTTTAAAAGTTAACATCTTTTGATTTTTTAAAAATTTAATAGGTTTAGGGGTACAGGTGGTTTTTGGTTACATGGGTGAATTCTTCAGTGGTGAAATCTAAGATTTTAGTGCACCTGTCACTCAAGCAGTGTATACTGTACTCACTCAATATGTAGTCTTCAATCCCTCACCCCACTCCCAACTTCCCTCCCTGCAGTCATCAAAGTCCATTATATCACTCTATATGTCTCTGTGTTCTCAAAGCTTTGCTCCCACTTCATTTAGAATAATGGCCTCCAGCTCCATCCCAGTTGCTGCAAAAGAAATTATTTCATTCCTTTTTATGGCTGTGTAGTATTCTATGGTGTATATGTTCACATTTTCTTTATCCACTCATTGGTTGATGGGCGTTTAGGCTGGTTCCACATCTTTGCAACTGCAAATTGTGCACTATAAATATGTGTGTACATGTGTCTTTTTCATGTAATGACTTCTTTTCTGTTGAGTAGATACCCAGTTGTGGAATTGTTGGATCAAATGGTAAATCTACTTTTAGTTATTTAAGAAATCGCTATGTTTTCCATAGAGGTTGTAGTAATTTACATTCCCACCAGCAGTGTAAAATTGTTTCTTTTTCACCACATCCATGCCAACAATGATTGTTTTTTGACTTTTTAATTATAGCCATTCTTGCAGGAGTAAAGTGGTATCTCATTGTGGTTTTAATTTGTATTTCACTAATAATTAGTGATATTGAACATTTTTCATATGGTTGTTGGCTGTTTTTATATCTTTTGAGAAATGGATACTTGTGCCTTTTACCCACTTTTTGATGGGATTATTTATCATTTTCTTGGTGATTTGTTTGAGTTTCTTGTAGATTCTGGATATTAATCCTTTGTCAGAGGCATAGTTTGTTAATATTTTCTTCCCCTCTTTAGGTTGTCTGTTTAATGTGCTGATTATATATTTTGCTCTGCAGCAGCTTTTTAATTTAATTATGTCCAATTGATTCAATTTATTTTTGTCTTTGTTGAATTTGCTTTTGAGGTCTTAGTCATGAATTTGCCTAAGCCAATGTCCAGAATAATTTTTCTAATGTTATCTTTTTTTTTTTTTTGAGATGGAGTCTTGCTCTGTTGCCGAAGCTAGAGTTCAATGGCTCGATCTTGGCTCACTGCAACCTCTGCCTCCTGGGTTCAAGTGATTTTCCTCCCTCAGCCTCTCGAGCAGTTGGGATTACAGGTGCCTGTCACCACGCCCA
>CAUYLG010074124.1:0-34417 GCA_963573385.1 Cacajao melanocephalus
CATGGCAAGTTGCCATTGGCAGCCCAGCAGAGGTACCCACAGGTGGGCTGGAGCAGGCAACAGATTGACCGGTGAGGAAACAAAGCATGGGCACCTGTATTGGTCAGAGAGAGAGACTGGACCCGGACTTGGCGTGCTGCCGTTGGTCAGGCTCTCGGCGGGATTTTTAATTTTGGGCTGACAGCATGATTTAGTGCTGAGTGTGGGGCTAAGGGTGGACTGCAGGAGTGGAATGCAGGAGTGGGTGTGGGGGGCTTACATGGAGAAGGCAGGCGCCGGTAGGCTGTCCGGCCTCCTGATAAGTGTTATCAGGAGCGGCGGGGGTGAGTATTGTCCATCCGGCTCCTGGCGAGGCTATTGGCCTTACATGTCTTGATTTTTCTTACCTTTTCATGTGCCTTGTAATTTGATGTTGTTGTTGAAAACCATACATCTTTAGGACAGTAGTGAGCAGAACTGAGTTAACATAGCAGGCCTGAGACTACTTATCCTTAGAAACGCCTAATACGAGGTTAGTCTTTGGCTTACACTTAGAACTTAGATTTCAGATTGGTTCCCATCATCCTGATAAGTGGCTCACTATGCCTAAACTTTTTATACAAACAGTATGGTTTATATTAAACACCTGCTTTCCTTCTGGGAATCTGAAATTCTGGCATGTGGTAGGCAGAGATTGCCTATGTGACCACCCCCCAATAAAAACATAGGACAGTAAGTCTGTAATAAACTTGCCAAGTAGGTGACATCTCACATGTATTGTCATAACCCATTGCTGGGGGAACTAATAAATCCCATATAAATCTACTGGGAAAGAATCCTTGGCAGTGTGCACCTGGTTTCCCCTGGACTTTGCTGCATGTGCTTTTCTCTTTACTGATTTTGTTTTGTATCATTTCACTGTGAGCCTCCCAGTGAATCATCAAAGCTTGGGGGCCCAGGGGTTGGTCTTGGGGTCCCCTGATAGTAGTAACAGGAAAATAACATTGATGACTGGATGGGCATACCTTTCCTTTTAGTATGGGGTTTTCAGTTAATCCAGTTGGAGTTTAACAACTAATCAAGACAGAAAATTTGTACAATTTGATTATATTTATATATATTTCAAAGAGAGATTGAAACTATTAAAGAGTCAAGATATTAACACCCTGAAGGTCAGCTGGGGCTGGGTATCAGAAATGATCACACAGGCTGGGTGCAGTCGCTCATGCCTGTAATCCCAGCATTTTGTGAGGCCTAGGTGGGAGGACTACTTGAGCCCAGGAGTTCGAGACCAGCCTGGGCAACATGGTGAGACCCGCATCTCTACAAAAATTAGCTGGGTGTGATGCCACACACATGTAGTCCCAGATATTCTCGAGGCTGAGGAGGGAGGATCACTTGAGCCAGGAAAGCAGAGGTTGCATTGAGCTTAGATTGTGCCACTGCACTCCAGCCTGGGTGGCAGAGCCAGGCCCTGTATCAAAAAAGAAAAAGAAAAGGAAATTATCCCATAGAATGGGCGTTTGTTCTTGAGATACCAACATTTGTGTGCAGTTTTACTGAACTTACACATTTTATGCACTTCAAGTATTTTGTTTCACAATAAAAAAAAGAGAAAATTATTTTAATTACCTAAGTTTGAAAGTACTGAAAAAAATTACTACTCTGTCAGAAAGTTTAGATGTAGATCTAAATAATGTACATCTAAAAGAGAAGCAAATGAAAAAAGCCAAGTGTGTACTTCAGCCAAAAGAATGGAATGAATAGAATTTACAAAACAATACCAATGTGACTATAAACATTAATTGAAAACAAACACTTTAGGGACGATTGAAGGATGGGAATAAGGTATTAGGAAGAGTTCTCATGGATTCCTCGGCAGGGGACCCCTGTAGGACTGGGCATGTAATTGTGTCCCTTGGACCGTTTCCCTTCGTTCTACCCCAGGCTGGTACTTATGGGATAAGAGGTGTCCACTCAGCCGTACCGAGGCTCAGGCAGAGACGGGACAGACTGGTCATTCTCTTGCCACAGTCTTGTAGGACTTTCCCGCCACGCCACTTGTGTCAGAGGCCCACGCCGTGAACTGCTGAAAACAATCGCACCATCCCGCCCGGGCATTTCGGCAGCGTTCCACGCTCTGGACTGCATTTCCCAGGGGCCGTCGGGGCCAACGCTACTTCCAGCCTAGGATGGCCTGGGCTTACTGTCCTATTCCCGGGGCTGGGCGGAGATTTGCAGTGGTAGGGCAGCCTACAGACCTCCGCTGAAGCGTGCTAAACGCGGCCTGGAATGCTCGGAAGCTCTCTGCCGCAAATGTGAGCGGTGTGTGGGCAATTGTCTTTGCCTAGCGAGGTGATATGGCTCAAGTTCAGGGCCGGTTAATGGAGACCGGGGTATCTCGGACTGTTAAAGGCGGCCCAGGCATAGGACTACATTTCCCAGAGCGCACCGTTCCCCTGGCAACTTCCTGTCAGCGCTCTGTCTGTTTCGCGATGATAGGGAAATAGGGGAACCTTTCACCATCAAGGGACGGCAGGACCGGGTGAGTGACCCTAAGACACAGAAGCCGAATGACTCCGGAGGGCCTGAGGCCGGGGCTGAGGGGAGGGAGGGGCTAACGTCTTTGGAGTTGGTGGCTTTGCCTGCGAGGGAGCGTCGGGGCGAGCGATCGCAATGGGAGCCGTTGGGGCGTGAGTGAAAGTGATGCAGGAGCGAGGCGTGCGGGTGACCGCGATGGGAGCTTCTGGGGGTGTGTGTGTGTGTGTGTGTACGCGTGTACGCGCACGCGACGGTGACGGGCGCTGTGTGTGACCATAATGGACTATTTAAATGTGACTGTATGTACTTGATTATGACTGCATCTCACGCTGTGCGTGACCACCTGCGTAAAGGTGGTGTTAGCCCCCGCTATGTGTCCGAAAACAAAGAATTGAGCGTTGCGTTGAGTGACAGGCATAGTCCTTCGTGAATGTGTGGGGAGCAGTTTCTGTGCTGGCCGGTAGCTGGATTGGAGTGGGGGCAATCTAGGAGGGGAGAAGAATGAGAGACAGTGTAGACAACATATTTCAAGAGTTTCTCTGTAAATTAGGACAGAGAAATGTAGCAACAGGTCGGGGTAGAGGGCTGGGGAATAACAACCAATCAACATGCTGTTGGTAATGAGCCCTGAGAGGGGGAAAAGTCCAGGCAAGAGTAAGTAAACCAGGCTCATCTGTGTGGGTGTGGTTAAAAAATGCAAGAATTTTTTTTTTAAGGGTAATAGTGCTGCAGAGAGCAAATCATGAGCTCAAGATTTCAGATATAGACGGAAAATAGTCTGTGTTTGGTAGAGATCAACAAAAGTGAGATGTTGTGAGTTTATATATAATCTCATGGCAGGAAATTCAAAACTAGAGTTTGTGGAGGAGGGGAGGAAGAAAAGTCTGAAGGTAATAAACAGCAAGGAGGCCAGCCATTTATTCCATTTTCAGGCCCACTGGTAAGAGGCTATAGCCGCGGAAATGTTGAGAGGGCTGCAGAGTCCTCTGGATAGAGTCTGGTTTCTGTTAGACTCCGAATGTGAAGGGCGTGTTCAAGGAAGTGGTTGAAGATAAGAGGAGTTGGTTGTTAATGAATTATGAATTCCATTATAAGGGCATACAAGAAGAGTGTTGAGAGTTGGGGAAGAATGAGAAAAGGGCAAAAATGGGACTTGATGGAGTACAGTGTCTGAAAACAGACAGTTGACTAGAAATTCTGGGGCTTCTTACAGTAGATAAATGTAAATGCAAGGTTGGAATGACACTTATTCTGGTTGGATTCAAGTCAGTTTTGGAGAGATAGCATTGGGGTAATGAAAGGTGATTTCTTGAGTGTGAGAAACAACCTTACTCCTCCAAACCTAAAGAATGGACTCAGAGACCCGGAGAACAGCAAAAATGAGACTTTTAATAATGGTCTTGCAAGATAGTGTGTCTGATAGGCAGGCACACCCAGCGTAATTTCAACAAGCAATTTATTCCCTATGAAATAAATAAAACTCAGCCTATGAGAAACCTGCGAAGTGCACAGGTTCCTCCCCTGATTTCTCATAGGCTGAGTACTATGGGGTCAGTCTTCCCTGACGTCGCCTATTGATTGTTGGGTAGGAGCTTCAGGTGTTTTTTTTAGGATTGTCTTGCTGCATTTTGTTGCAGCCCACAATGCATTGCAATTCTAGTTAGCTCAGGGGCTCGTTAAGTATTTGACTTATGACCTAAGTAGCTGGGCAGGCTGATAAGAACAGACAAAACGAGCTATTTTGCAGGCTAGCAAAATTTCATCTTACACTAAACTTCTTTGGCTTGGGTGAAGGCAACTAAGGTGGGAAAAGGCCGGGAAGCGGGAGGCTGACAAACAGGCATCAGCTATTCAAGCAGGGGCCTAGTTTATCCTGTTTCTTCTGTAGTTTGCTTACCCTAAGCTGATTCAAGGGACTTTGTCTTGGAAAAGGACCACTGTGTACATTATTTCCTTCATCGAGTATCTCTCAAAAAGAGGGAAGCTTAAGGTAGAAGCCGTAAAGGTGGTTGAGGTAGGCAGAATGATGGTCCTGCAACCAATGTTCACTTCCTAATCCCTGGAACCTGTGACTATGTTACCCTTATATGGCAAAAGGGACTTTGCAAAGGGGATTAAGTTTAAGAACCTTGAAATGGGGGCGATTATCTTGTTGGACCCAATATAATGACATGGGTCCTTAAAGTCAGTGAACCTTTCTTGGCTGAGTTTAAAGTCAGAGGGAGGTGTGACCATAGGAAAATGGTAAGAGAGATGCCATCTTGCTGGCTAGATAGAGGAAGTGGGCCTTGAGCCAAAGAATGTTAGTGGTCTCTAGAAGCTGGGAAACAGAAGAAAATGAATTCTCTCTTGGAGCTTCCAGAAAGGAACACAGCTCTACCAACACCTTGATTTTAGCCTAGTAAGACCCAACTCGGACTTCTACTGAACTATAAGGTAATAGATTTGTGTTACCAAGATACTATACAGTGGTGTAGTGTCTTGGCCTCAGTGTTGCGGAGGACTCTTGATCCTTGTGACATAAGGAGACCTCAACATAATCTACTGATTATGTTGAAGACTTCCAGTAAAGTACATAGGTCCCCTCTTCACCGATAATATAATTTACAGTTTTGCTATGTTGTGTTACTTTTAAACTTTGGAACTTAATGAACTTTTATTTGTGATCTAATATACGGTCAGTCTGTAGTCACTTTTTATCTTGCACTTGTCTTGGATTGAGAGAGGTGTATTAAAATTCTCTATTAATGAAATTTTATTTCTTGTATAACCTGTAACTTTTGCTTTATGAAAGTTGTTGATTTATTAGTTGATATACAGATATTAATGATTGTTACATGTTTATTATGGGTTGCAGACGTTAGCATGCTCAAGATCATGGCCTCTCATTTTTTTGTTGACATTTGCCTTGTAATATGGTGTATTTCTCCCTAATTAAACTTTTTATTGAAGTTTATCATATATACAGACAAATGTATACATGATAATAAAATCAAACAAGCAGGCTGGGAGTGATGGCTCACGCCTGTAATCCCAGCACTTAGGGAGCCCGAGGCAGATGGATCACCTGAGGTTAGGAGTTTGACCAGCCTGGCTGACATGATGAAAACTCGTATCTATTAAAAATACAAAAATTTGCTGGGCATGGTGGCAGGCATTTGTAATCCCCCCAGCTACTTGGGAGGGTGAAGCAGGAGAATCGCCTGAACCCAGGAGGCAGAGGTGTCAGTGAGCCGAGATCATGCCACTGTACTCTAGCCTAAGTGATAGAGTGAGAGTCTGTCTCAAAAAAAAAAAAAAAAAAAAATCAAACAATACAATAAAAACTATATAGCTTAAGTGAATTACTACAGAGGGAACACCCATGTAATAAGCACCCAGACGAAAAAATAAAATATTACCTGTACCCTAGAAGTTCCTGGTTCTGTTTAGTCAGTAGCTCTCTCTAAGTAACCACCATACATTAATTTTGTCTGTTTTTGAACTTACATGTATGCAGAATTATATAATGTGTACTCTTTTGTGTTAGCTTCTTTTGTTCAACGTTATGTTTATGAGAGTCATCTATATTGTGTTTTGTTTTTTTTCTTTTTGGAGATGGAGTCTTGCTGTGGCTCTGTTGCCCGGCTGGAGTGCAGTGATCTCAGCTCACTGCAACCTCCACCTCCCAGGTTCAAGCAATTCTCCTGCCTCAGCCTCCTGAGTAGCTGGGACTACAGGCACACGCCGCCACACCTAGCTAATATTTTGTATTTTTAGTAGAGACGGGGTTTCACCATGTTGCCCAGGTTGGTCTCGAACTCCTGAGCTCAGGCAGTTCTCCCACTTTGGCCTCCAAAAGTGCTGGGATTACAGGCATGAGTCACCACGCCGGGCCCACTCACTCTCTTCTGATGAACAGAAATTGCTTTTTAAAATTAGTCTGATCGTTATCATTTTTCTCTTAGGGTTTGTACTGTCTGTATCCTATTCAAATCTTTGCTATCCCAAAGGTATAAAGATATTCTGTATTTTCATCTATATTTATCTGTCACATGTAGGTATATAAACCTGGAATTGATTTTTGTGTATGTCATGAGAGGAAATAATGATCTGTTTTCCTCATATAAATTCACTTGACCTAGCACTGTTTATTGAAAGACCATCCTTTCTACCAGGCTGTTCATTTACTCTGAAATCTACCTTACCTGATATTATAGCCACCTGAGCATTATTTTGATTGTGATTTGCATGGTATATCACTTGCTATCCTTTTACTTTTAAGCTTCCTATACCACTATGTTGGGGGGAAACTGACACCTTGAAAATTATCAGCATTTCATCCCATGAATGTGATAAATTCTTTTATTTGTTTAGGTCTTCTTTAATTATTTGTAGTAATTAATGTAAAGATTATTTGTAATCTTGTAATAAATAATGTAAATTTATTTGTAGGAATTTGAATTTTTGCCGTTAAGTGCTGTCATTTTAAATTGAAATTTCCTACTTTTTGCTTGTATGTTGGAATTTAGTTGACATTTTGCCCTGACTTTGCATTGGTATTCAATTTCTTTCTTTTTTTTTTTTTTTTTTGGCAAGTTCTCATTCTTTTGCTTAGGCTGGTCTCAAACTCCTAGCCTCTAGCGATCCTCCTGCCCTGGCTGTACTCTTCAACATTTCGAAATTTCTTCCCCTTGATTTTCAGCTTTAAATGACACCCTTTGTCTCTCAGTTATCACAAATGGGGCAATCAGTGAGCTAGTCTATTGTCTCTTCTCTAACCTTCATTTCTATATTAGTTATCTATTGCTGTAAAACATATTACCCTAAAATAGCAATAAATATTTATTATCTTAACACCATTTTTTGTGAATCAGGAGTTCAGGAGTGCCTTAGCTGAGAAGTTCTGGCTCGAGGTCTCTTGAAGTTGCAGTCACACTCTTGGCCAGGGCTACTGTCATTTGAAGGCATAACTGGGACTAGAGCATCCCCTTCCGACATGGCTCTCACGTGGCTATTGGCAATAGACCTCAGGTTCTCACCATGTAGACCTCTCCATGGGGCTTCTTAAGTGTCCTTATGACATGCCATCTGGCTTTCTCCAAAGCAAAAGGACAGCAAGAGTGCATAAGGTGGAAGCCACAGTGTCTTTTATGATCTATCTCATATGCCATCATTTCTGCAGTATCTTATTGGTATACAAGTTAACCCTATTCAGTGCAGGAGGCAGCTACACAGTGTTGTGAATACAGCATACTGGGTACCTTTGGGGCCATCCAGGATGCTGGTTACCATAATTCCACTCACACTATTTTATTTAGATTTGCATTTAAGTATGTTCAGCATCACTACTATTCTTTTGCTGAAACTTTCACTATTGTCTTTTTTGTGGCTGGAGTATGTCTTCTAGTAGTTTTTTCTGAAAGAGCTCATATCAACAGTATTTCCTAAGTTGCATCATAAAACTCCTTATATCGTTTATACTCGAATAACAGCTTGGCTGGATATAAAAATGTTTTGACTCCCTCATTTGTTTTTTTCACAAGTATATTGGAAAATTTACCCCACTGTTTGGGATACTGAATTTAGCAGTGAAGAAGTCTGATAACTGAATTTCCTTTTTCTTATAGGTGACTTGATATTTTTATCTTGATTTCCCCAGGAGTTTTAGTCTAATAATTTTATTAGGTAATGTTTTAGTATTATTTTGGGTCATTTTCACCTGTAATATGGTTTCTCTTTTTATCATGTTTATTTACACTTTATTTCAGGAATTAATCTTGAATATTAAAACTGTAGTTTTAGATATACAGCTAAAACCATAGTTTTAGATATATCCTCTTAATTTGGATTTCATCTTTAGGGGCTCTGCTTTTTGCATATTGGATCTCTGTTTTCACTTTCATTTCTTCGAGTAATTTTCATCTTTTTCTTTGTTAAATTTTGTTCTGTTCATTAATTTCTGGTTCTATACTTTCTGTGGTATTTGTCAGATCTTATGTACCTTGTAGTTGATTTATTTATTTATTAGAGACGGGGTTTCACTGTGTTGCCCAGGCTGGCCTCAACCTTGAACTCCTGGGCTCAAGCAGTACTCCAGACTCAGTCTCCCAAGTAGCTGGGACTACAGGCACATGCCGCTGCACCTAGCTAGTTTAGCCTTCATTTCTGATGTGATTTAGCCTATTTTCTCTTTCAGTCTTGAAATCTACTAACTCCCATCTATGGTCAGTCTATTACTTTCTCTCTCCTGAGATCATATATTTTTGCTTGTGGTCTTGGTTTAGAGCTGCAATTGCATCATACTTTTTTAAAATTCAGATTAAAATGTTGGGTCATGATTTTCATCTTCTCTGTTTTTTTAGTGGGTTTTTTTTTTTTGTACATGGGGGATTTTGACACACTTTTAAAACTTTTATCTAACTATCATAGGCATGTTATATCTAATTTATATTTTGGGGTGGGGATATAATAGATTTTCCTAGAATAGCTATATCTGGTATTTTCCTGTGAAAAAGGTGAATGGGGTAAGGATAGTTTTTAAGGTTCTTTTTGCTCAAGAGTTCCTTCCTCTGTTATCCCAGTAGAAGACAATTTTTAAAAAATTTGGCTCCCTTTGAGTAGCCAGGCCTTCTTTGCCATTAAGAAGCTCAACTAGTTCAGGAGGACTCCTATTATCAGCTCTGAGTTCACCCAGTGTCATTTGTTATAATTAAGGAATATAGCCAAATACCTAGCTCATTTTATGAAGCCAGTATTACCCAGATACTGAAACCAGACAAAGTATATCTCAGAAGAATATGGGTGTAAAAATCCTCAACAAAGAACTAGCAAACCAAATCCAGTAACACCTAAAATAAATAATATATTTCATAACATCTAAAATAAATTATATAACATGACTGGGTGGGATTTATCCCAGGAGCAAGGTTGGCTCACCATCAAAAGTCAGTTAATGTGATGCATCATATCAATAGAATAAAAAACAAAAATCACACAATCATCTCGATAGATAGAGGTAAGGCATTTGACAAAAGCCAATATCCTTTTATGATTTTTTAAAAGACACGCATACTCTACAAACTAGGAATAAAGAGGAATTTCCTCAACCTGATATCTAGGAGAAACCCACAGCAAACATCATACTTAATGGAAAAAGACTGATGTTTTCCCTCTAAGACCAGGGACCAGACAAGGATCCCCACTTCTGTTTAACATTGTTAATGTTGGGCAATTGGGCAAGTAAAAGAAATAAAATACACTGGAGAAAAGATTGGAATAGAAGAAAGAGCATCTCTATTTGCAGATGACGTGATCTTCTATGTATAAAATAAAACTCATACTCTGGAAACTACAAAATGGATATTCAAGCAAAAACTTTTACGTGAATGTTCATAGCAGCATTTAAAAAATAATTGTCAAAAGGTGGAAACAACCCAAATGCTCATTAACAGAAGAATGGGTAAACAAAATGTGGTCTATTCATCAACAGAAATATTATTCAGGCATAGCAAGGAATGAAGCACTGATACATGCTACAATTTGGATAAACCTTGAAACCTTATGCTAAATGAAAGAAGCCAGTAGCAGGTCCACATATGTTATTCCATTCATATGAAAGTCCAGAACAGGGAAATCTGTAGAGACAGAAAGTAGATTAGACATTACTTAAGGCTAAGCATGGGGCAAGTGTGGCAGTGGGGAGGCCAGGGGATAGAGTTTCTTTTTGAAGTGAAGAAAATATTCTAACATTGACTTGCGGTTGCATGTATTTGTGAATATACTAAGAGCCATTGAACTGTTCACTGTAAGTGACTTAATTGTATGGTATGTGAATTATATCTCAACAAAGCTGTTTTAACAAAAAGAATACAGCAAATGTGTTTTGCCACCTTGAATCCCTCTGACATCTTCAGGCCTCCTTTTGCCACCTCCTTTTTACATCATTCCTGCTCACAGAAACTTTCATTCAGGATGTGGTCTACTCCCCAGGGGACTGGATATATCTCATTTTTTTTTCTTTGTAGCATCACTGTGGCTTCCACACACATTCTGTTCTTTCATTTGCTCTTGGCCACATCTCCAAATAATTTGGAGTCTGTTCAATTTTTCAGTTTCCTGGTGGTTGGGATTTACTTTTATTTTCTTGTTTCTGTCTACTTGGTTTCCAGGAGGAGGAATATCAGGATTAGAGCTAGTTCTTGGCTGGATATGGTGGCCTACACCTGTAATTCCAGCACTTTGGGAGGCCAAGGTGGGAGAGTATTTCTGGAGGCCAGGAGTTTGAGACCAACCTAGGCAACATAGCAAGACCCTGTCTCTACTAAAATAAAATAAATTAGCCAGGCACAGTGGTGCATGCCTGTAGTCCCACCTATTCAGCAGGCTGAGGTGGAAGGATTGCTTGAGCCTAGCAGTTTGAGGCAACAGTGAACTGTGATTGCACCACTGTACTCCAGGATGAGTGACAGTTTAAGACCCTGTCTCTAAAAATTTTTGTTAATTATTTAAATGAACTAGTTTTTTTTCTTAAAACTGTGTAATAGTCACTCTCAAGTTCTTTATGCTCTCAAACACAAAATATATTTTAGTTCACAATTTATTCTCCAGCCCTTCACTCTTCTTGGAAAAGTCCTTCAAGTCTTCTATGCCGCTGAAGCTCTCTTGTCTCCTGGGACCAATTCATACTACATGCTTTGTATAGAGTTTTCATGAACCCCTTAGATTGTGTATATCAGTCTTCCCTCTTCCCTCTCACACCAATTTGGTTGTATCTGTAATTAGAAACAGTTTTAAACCTTACTTTAAAAATGCAGAATGCTTTCTTATTACTTCTGAAATAAGGCCCAAACTCCATAGCCTATTTTTTAAGGCTTTTCCTAACAGGATTCCTGCTTTCTACATCCCCATCTGCCGCTAGTCTTTCCTCTCACTCTGTGTTCCTTGAATGCACAAAGATTATCTTTGCTTGATTGGTGCGTGTTGTTTCCTCTGCTAGGAGATTCCCCTCCCCTTGCCCTGTCTTCTCTAGTGATGCCCTGTGGAGGAAAAGTTAAATATTAAATTTGAACTCAATTGAACATGGACACAAACAGTGGTCACCAAGTCCCGGAACAGGTCATGTGAGCCCCCTGAAGCATTCATGCAGCGCTGTTTTGGAGAAATCTCTGTTTCAATCTATTCTTATACGTTAGTTATTGAAAACCAATAAACAATCCAAAAAACAGGTTGACCTTTTTGTGTTCATTGAGCCCAGTCGGGAAGGGCCCTCGTGACTGGGCCTAATGCCAAACAAGTTGTTACAGAAAGAGCTAAGGTCCCAGACTGTGCCGAAGCATCATGAGACCTCTCCGCGTCTGTGCTCGGATGGGTGGCCAACTCTGGAGCCCAAGCTGTTGCTTCCCAGTCTGGTGGTGAATCCTCCAAAGTTTGGTGAGTCCCTTCTCCCCTTCCCATTGCAATGTGCTTATTATATCATTTGCTTATTATATCTGCATTGCCATTTACGTGGGATAAAGGTTGTTTACCCTTAAAGGTATTGTGTGTGTGTGTCTTTTCTTCTCCCCTCATGCGTTTCCCCCGCACAAAACAGCCCCTCAAGGGTCAGCTGAAGTACCATCTCCTATAGGAAATTTTCTCTTACAAACTAGTTTTGGTTTGGGCTCCTCAGAACTAGTTGGTTCCTTTTATAACCATGATCACCTTTATTTCCTACAGTATTGTAATTGCTTCTTTACTTTTCTGATTGTGAATTCCTTGACAGTAGGTCTTGGAACTTATTTATCTGATTGCCCTGTGCTTAGCACAAAGGTGGGGGCCCTTCCCGACTGAGCTCAATGAATACAAAAAGGTCAAGCTGTTTTTGCAATTGTCTATTGTTTAAAATATATATATATTTTTTTGTGAGCCAAAGATTGATTTCTTCATTTCTTACATTTGAAGTACTCTTTGATGACATCCTTGGCCTGAGACTCCTTGCCAAAGTCTTTAACTACTACACAACTGCAACCAACCACTTTACAGGGCTTCCCCTCTCTGTCAGTTTTACAGAGGCCAACCCATTCCCTTAGTTTCTTGTTATCATCAACCTTAATTAGGTTGATTTGGTGTTCAGCACAAAGGGCCTCCACCAACTTGACATACATAGGCTCATCACAGTTGGATGCAAGCACACAAAAGATGGGCTTGGCGCTTGTCTAAGGCTTTGCCAGCTTCTCAAATTCCATGTGCTAGGCCATCGTGGATGAGGGCAGTCTTCAGCACCTCTTGTAAAGCAGTATTAACGTCCATTACACCTCCAGCAGCAGTGCCTTCCTCGGCCCTGGTGGTGTGTTACGGGTGAAGCTGAATCTTGGACGCAGCCAAGCCTGTGCCTCTGCCTCCGCATGACTCAGAGGTGGCAGGGAAAGAGCCAATATATTTTTTTAATAAAAGTACTTGCTTTGGCCGGGCACGGTGGCTCACGCCTGTAATCCCAGGCGGGTGGATCACAAGGTCAAGAGATGAGACCATCCTGGCCAACATGGTCCCGTCTCAAAAAAAAAAAAAAAAGTACTTCCTTCACAAAAACTGACTACTTGCCCAACACAGCCTTCCTTCCAACTTTGAGTTCCTTTCATGAAAAAGCCATTCTGATGCTCAGTGTCAATGAAAACATAGGAGGCAGAAATCATGGCTACTCCTATAAGGGAAAGGCCTAGCTCATCCTTCACTCAGTAAAATAAGAAATCCTGAAATCCAGAGGGTAGGATACAGTATTCAAAGTGAACAAGCTTTGCATTCAGCAAACCTATGATATTTCCTAGCAGTGAATTTGAGCAAGTGACCCATTTCCTGATCTTTTAAATGAGACAAGTAACTAACATTCATAAGTGGGTTGAGGATAAAGGTTAATGTATGTATATATTAATTTAGGGCAAACCAGAATTGACTTACCTAGTAGTATCCTGATCCATGTCATGATTTTGGCATAAGTAATTAGACTGAAACTTCACCCTACTTTTGTTGAATCTCTCTGGTTTTGGATAGGGCCAGGATTTCTTCAGATTGATTCCTTCTGACCTACGTCCAAGGAAGAAAATGGCATTCCTAGTTGTCCATTTGAAAGCTCTGAGAAAGGCCTGACCTCATGATTCTTTCCTTCTAGCTCTGCTTTCTCAGCACACTGCTTCACCGAGAGAAGAATCCAGAGGAGGACTGGTGGACTTGGAATGTTAAGTCATGGCCCATGTGAGTTGTAATTGCCTCTCTTCAAAAATATAACCCATGTATATCACATCATGTGAATATTTTTTATTGCTTATCCTTAAACTGCTTGCCTGAATCACTATTGAGCATCATAAGTGATGATTGTGAAATAGTCCAGTGCTTTCCCTAGGTATCCATCTTTTCTCCAACCAGTATGACCAAATCTATCCACCAGGGCTTTCAGTATCTCCTGTGTCCCAATCTGGCAGAGCACTGAAGAAGATAAATACATTTCCTTAAGGGGAACTGTAAAGACTTTTGTTTGAAACCCATGGCTTAACAATATGGGATGGAGTAATTAAAGGGGACATACTACATAAAGGCTTTTATTTACTCTGTAGAATGGGATATTTAATCAACATGGGAGTTGGAGTTCGTTGGTATTCATTTAGGTATGTAGCACTTTGTGATGCTTTCCTTAGCAGATATTCTGGGAGGTTGAGTTCACAGAGATCTGGGGTTTTCCAGGAAATTAATGAGAGGTTAATATCATTAACAATCCGAGGCTGGGCGCGGTGGCTCATGCCTGTAATCCCAGCACTTTGGGAGACCAAGGCGGGCGGATCACAAGGTCAGGGGTTTGAGACCAGCCTGGCCAACATAGTGAAACCCTGTCTCTGCTAAAAAAAAAAAAAAATACAAAAAACTTAGCCAGGTGTGGTAGCAGGTGCCTGTAGTTCCAGCCACTCTGGAGGCTGAGGCAGGAGGATCACTTGAACTGGGAGGTGGAGGTTGCAGTGAGCTGAGATTGTGCCACAGCACTCTAGCCCAGGCAACAGTACAAGACTCCATCGCAAAAACAAAAACAAAAACAAAAACAAAACAAAAAGCAATCCAGGGTTAGTTATTCCAGGCTGGTATAGCCTCTCAGTGTTATCGACAAAAAACTCGTGATGACTTTCACAGTCATCACTTATGACACTGAATTTGCTGATTGTCAGCTGCTTAGCTAAGAACCTGGAGATTCTACACATTTTCCACAGAAAATAATATTCAGTCAGGGAGTGTATCTCTTGAGAATTCTCTCAATTTAAACTAACAGTAAACTCAACTAAAAGCAGCATAATAAAGACTAGTTACCTTGGCCAAAGACTCTGTATGCACAAGTCTGTTTGTGCCCAGTAGTGACTGCTTACGAGCAACAAAACCCCCAACTTTTCTCACATAATACATCTGGGTTTAGTTCTTCCAGGCTGGTGTAGCCTCTCAGTGGTATCCACAAAAACCTCATATAATATCTGTTATTTTGGGCTGCCATTCTGATGTTTTGGTATTTGTGATTTGAAGACCATAAAGATGTGGTGACTGAGCAACAGAAGTTTTTAAGAGCATGTGGGCCAGGCGCAGTGGCTCATTAGGACTTTGTGAGGCCAAGGTGGGCAGATCACTTGAGGTCAGGAGTTCGAGACCAGCCTGGCCAACGTTGCAAAACCCCATCTCTGCTAAAAACAGAAAAAAATTAGCTGGGCACAGTGGTGTGCACTTGTAATCCCAGCTGTTAGGGTGGCTGGGGCACAAGAATCACTTGAACCTGGGAGGCAGAGGTTGCAGTGAGTTGAGATGACACCACTGTACTTCAGCCTGGGTGACAAAGCAAGTCTATCCCAAAAAAGAACAACAAAACAAAAGAACATGTAGGCACTCACCTTTAGTCACCCTTATTCCCATGTCATTTCCCCCCAAACCACAAGCAGCCAACTCCAGTTTTTGCCCAGTATATGCCCCACTCCCTGCAGTGCCCCTTTCCAGCTTTTCCCCTTTGAGCTAAAAGGGGTTATTATTTTTAAAAATTTCACCATTAATATTTGGACTTGTTCTTTCAACAGTTGATGTTTAGGGACGTGGCTGTAGATTTCTCTCAGGAGGAGTGGGAGAGCCTGGACCTGAAACAGAGGGATTTATATAGAGATGTGATGTTGGAGAACTACAGCAACATGGTTTCACTGGGTAAGATTCAGCATTTATCCTTAGAAATTTGGGCTTTCTGTATTGTGAAGTTTTTTATTGTATTTTAAAACACAAAGGGTAACTTCTGACCTTTGTTTTTGGGGAAATGGTTTGTGCTTTGTAAATCTGGTAACAGTTATCATCAGTGGGCACCTCCATCTTTCCCATCCTTTATAACTTATTTCTGCCCTGCCTGTAATTGTTTCTCTTCCTTAATAACCAAGGAACTAGTTGCAAATTTTAGAATCTTTACCATGTGGTTTTTTGCTGTTTCTTATCTTCTGGGCAGGTCTTTGCATTTATCAGCCAGATGTGTTCTCTTTATTGGAGAAAGGGAAAGAGCCCTGGAAGATTTTGAGGGATGAGACAAGAGGACCTTGCCCAGGTGAGTGAGGGCTGAACAGGCACAGGGAGGCCATGATTGTGGGTAACAGCTCAGATGCATAATGAGGCAGCAACACCTCTGAAATACTGGTATGGTATATCCCTTTAAGAACAAAAACTGGGCCAGGCATAGCGGCTCACACCTGTAATTCTAGACTTTGGGAGACCAAGGCGGGAGGATTGCCTGAGCTCAGGAGTTCAAGAGCAGTCTGGGCAATGTGGTGGAACCCCGTTTCTACTAAAAAAAGAAAAAAACAAAATACAAAAAATTAGCCGAGCATGGCAGTGCACGCCTGTAGTCCCAGCTACTTGGGAGGCTGGGGCAGGAGAATTGCTTGAACTTGGGAGGTAGAGGTTTCAGTGAGCTGAGATTGTGCACTGCACTCCAGCCTAGTTGACAGAGTACTCCATCTCAAAAAAAAAAAAAAAAAGAAGACCAAGACCAAAACCTGGCTGGGTGCAGTGGCTCACACCTGTAATCGCAGTACTTTGCAAGGCCAAGGTGGGCAGACCACCTGAGATCAGGCGTTTGAGACCAACCTGGCCAACATGGTGAAACCCTATCTCTACTGAAAATACAAAAATGGGCTGGCGTGGTGACACACACCTATAGTCCCAGCTGCTTGGGAGGCTGAGGCAGGAGAATCGCTTGAACCTGGGCGGCAGAGGTTGCAGTGAGCCGAGATCACGCCATTGCACTCCAGCCTGGGCAATAGAGTGAGACTCTGTTTCAAACAAAAGAAAAAAAAAAACCAATACCAAAAAACTTTGATAAAGGCTCGAGACCTAGACAGAGACAAAACCTTTTACAAAATAACTTTCTCTTCACTCCAAAAAGCACTCTATTTTTGTCCTCTCATTTTTCACTCATATAACAAAACAGTAAGTGTCATTCTTTTCTCCAGTGGCCCTTATTTTATCTATGATTTGGATCAATTCCTTTCTATCTTTTTTTTTTAATTTAGATATTCATAAAATTCTTCATTCTGTAAAAAGAAAACAAAACAAAACATTTTTTACTTCAGTTTTTATTTTACCCATCCCTTTTGAATTTTTCTCATTTTTCCTGGCTTCTCCTTACTTGCACATTGCCTACATTCATTAGTTCATTCTTTTAATCAACATTTATGGATTTTCTCATTTTACGTTTAGAAGAATTAACAAAGAATATATAATCTCTTAAGAAACTTTTTGTTCTCTTCTGTGACTGGAACATGGCCATACATTTCTGCATAAAGGGCTCTACATTAAGAGGGGACCTAATAGGCTGCTTAGTTGAAAATTACAGTAATAGGTCAAAACAGTTTCTGGTCACAGTGAGAAGGAAGTGGCAGAAGAAAGGTTAGGGCTCGTGAAGTACAACTAGGAGAACACGGTGTCATAAAAAACAAGTCCGGCCAGGCACGGTAGCTCATGCCTGTAATCCCAGCATTTCAGGAGGCCAAGGTGGGCGGATCACCTGAGGTCAGGAATTCAAAACCAGCCTGGCCAACATGGCGAAACCTTGTCTCTACTAAAAATACAAAAATTAGCCAGATGTGGTGGTGGGCACCTGTAATCCCTGCTACTCAGGAGGCTGAGGCAGGAGAATCACTTGAACCTGGGAGGTGGAGGTTGCAGTGAGCCAAGATCGTGCCACTGCATTCCAACCTGGGTGACAGAGCAAGACTCTGTCTCAAAAAAAAAAAAAAACCACCACCAAAAAACAACATAAAAAGACAAACCCTGGCTTGTCTAGTTCCCTGTATTCTCCAGCTTTTCTTCTTTAACAGTAATCATCATCTACTGATTATTCAACATTTATCCTATGTAAGGCACTTAATAAAAGTAGCATATTATTCCTTGCAACAACCCTCTGCAAAGTCATGTTTTATTCCTTTCTATAACGTGTAACATTCAGTCAAGCTCAGTAATTTTCCAGTCACCTAAAAGTGGTTTGAGTAAACAGAACTGGAGTCTGAAACTGCAGTTTGTTATCTTTCCATTGCGATACATTACTGTTCATACTTTGTAACTAAACTGCCTTTCAATTCATTCAGTCACTGATAGAGTACTTGCTCTGTCTCCCAAGAAAAACTGATACCACAATCATATGACAATTGTACTTGATCCTAAATACATATAAAAAATGAGTCACAGAAGAGTCCTATTATTCTTAGCTTGTGTCAGACTCCTTCTCCCTTGAAAAAATTTCTCAAACTATTTTTGTTGTTGTTGTTAAGACAAGGTCTTACTCTGTCACCCACGATGGAGTGCAGTGATGTGATCATGGCTCACTGAAGCCTTGACCTCCTAGACTCAGGTGATCCTGCCACTTCAGCCTTCCAAGTAGCTGGGAGCACAGGCATGCACCACTACTCCTGGCTAATTTTTTTTAGAGATGGGGTTTTGCCATGTTGCCTAGGCTGGTCTCAAACTTCTGGACTCAAGCAATCCATCTGCCTCAGCCTTCTGAAGTGCTGGGATTACAGATGTGAATCACTGTACATGGACTTCAAACTATTTTTCTGTCTGAACTATCACCCATCAGTCTCCTTTAACCTAAATGCATCATACCCTGTTATTGAGATCCTAGTACTTTGGTAACTCTGGATGAGATTGCTTCCCTCATATTAGACTGTTGCTCTGCTATTTCCCAGCATTCCTGTTTTTAAGCTCTGAATTATATAAGACATTCATCATAGTACTTACAAACTTGTAGATATTTTCTGAGTTGTTATTCTGTTGCTGAGGTGGTACCTGGATAATCATTTTTATTGAGCTCCTCAGATGAATATGATCAAAATAAAATATACTTATCATCATTTGACTCAACTTGTATTATTTCTTTTAAATTTCTACGTACTTCTTGCCCTTTTTTCGCATTTCTTATATTTGAGAATTTTTTAAGCCATTCACTTCTGATATGATTTATTTCAAGATTTTCTATATCTCTTTTAGAAGTTTTATTTCTTTTTGTACATAAAACAGTATGTTTTTACCTTCTTATTTTTCAGACATGCAGTCCAGGTGTCCGACCAAGAAGTTATTACCAAAAAATGGCATTTTTGAGAGAGAAATAGCCCAACTGAAAATAACGAAAATTTGTAAAAACCACAGCCTTGAATGTTTATGTTTTAGAGGTGATTGGGAAGGCAACGTTCAGCTTCAAACACTACAAGATAATCAAGAGGAATGTTTCAAGCAGGGGATACTCACCTATGTTAAAATGCCCACTTTTAACCAACACACAGCCTTTAATCTACACCAGAGACTTAACACAGGAGACAAACTGAATGAATTTAAAGAATTAGGGAAAGCCTTTATTTCTGGCTCAGATCATACTCAACATCAGTTAATTCACACAAGTGAGAAATTCTGTGAGGATAAAGAATGTGGAAATACCTTTCTTCCTGATTCAGAGGTTACTCAATATCAGATAGTTGACACTGTTAAAAAAACATACGAATGTAAAGAATGTGGGAAGTCTTTTAGTTTACGTTCGAGTCTTACTGGTCATAAGAGAATTCATACCGGAGAGAAACCTTTTAAATGTAAGGAATGTGGAAAGGCCTTTAGATTTCATTCACAACTTAGTGTCCATAAGCGAATTCATACTGGTGAGAAATCTTATGAATGTAAGGAATGTGGGAAGGCCTTTAGTTGTGGCTCAGATCTTACTCGACATCAGAGAATTCATACCGGTGAAAAACCCTATGAATGTAATGAATGTAGAAAGGCCTTTAGTCAGCGATCACATCTTATTAAACATCAGAGAATTCACACTGGTGAAAAACCTTATGAATGTAAGGAGTGTGGGAAAACTTTTACTCGTGGGTCACACCTAACTCAGCATCAGAGAATTCATACTGGTGAGAAATCTCATGAGTGTAAGGAATGTGGAAAAGCCTTTATTCGTGGTTCAAATCTTGCTCAACATCAGAATGTTCATGTTGGTAGGAAACCTTATGAATGTGAGAAATGTGGGAAAGCCTATATCTGGAGCTCACACCTTGCTCGACATCAGCGAATTCATACTGGTAGGAAACCTTATGAATGTAAGCAATGTGGGAAGACTTTTACTTGGGGTTCATATCTTGCTCAACATGAAAAAATTCATGATGAGAGGAAATCCTATGAATGTAAAGAATGCGGAAAGACCTTTCTTCATGGCTCAGAGTTTAATCGACATCATAAAATTCATACTGGTGAGAGAAACTATGAATGTAAGGAATGTGGAAAGACCTTTTTTCGTGGTTCGGAACTTAATCGACATCAGAAAATTCATACTGGAAAGAGGCCATATGAATGTGAAGAATGTGGAAAAGCCTTTCTCTGGGGTTCACAACTTACTCGACATCAGAGAATGCATACTGGTGAGGAACCTTATGTATGTAAAGAATGTGGGAAATCTTTTATCTGGAGTTCACAGCTTACACGACATAGGAGAAGTCACACTGATGGAGAACCTTATGGATGCAAGAAAGGTAGCCTCATCTTTAGTCACCATTCATATTTTGCTGAACAAAAAATTCATAATGGTGCAAATCTCTGTGAATGGACAGACTATGGGAACACCTTTTGTCATGATTCAAACTTTGCTCAACACCAGCATATTTACACTTTTGAGAAATCCTATGAATTTAAAGATTTTGAGAAAGCATTTTCTTCAAGCTCTCACTTCATTTCACTCTTGTGACATATCATATAAAAGTGTAGGAAAGGCTTTATTCATAACCCATTAATTGATTTTATTTTTTTTCTCTTGCGGAACCCCACAAATGTAAGTAATATTGGACGCATTTTGACAGGGCACACAATGCATCTAGCAGCAGCAGCAGCAGCAACGGGATTCATCATGCAATCAATATAGGAAAGAAATTACTGATCAGTTATCAATTACGGAATATCAGGGTAAAATTTTATATGATAGCATGAATTCTCTTTGAATCATACTCAAAACATTCTCATCAGAGATGTTGCATCAAGAATTTATGTATAATTCAGCCAGGCACAGTGGCTCACACCTGTAACCCCAGCACTTTGGGAGGCGGAGGCAGGTGGATCACCTGATGTCAGGAATTTGAGACCAGCCTGACCAACATGGTGAAACCCTGTCTCTACTAAAAGTATAAAAATTAGCCGGGTGTGGTGGTGAGTGCCAGTAGTCCCAGCTACTTGGGAGGCTGAGATACAAGAATTGCTTGAATCCAGGCGGCAGGGATTGCAGTGAGCCAAAATTGTGTCATTGCACTCCAGCCTAGGTGACAGAGTGAGACTCTGTCTCCAAACAACAACAACAAAAAACAATAATTTATATATAATTCATGTTGGAAATCTTTCATCACTAGCAAAATTTTGTTGTAATTTCCACAAAAATAATGTAATTAATCTAGAAAAGCCTTGAACTATGTCATAAAATCTATTTGACATGTCTTGTTTCAATACATCATACCTCTATATTTTTTTGGAAAGTCTTAAATCTATGTTTGTTTAATCTTATTCATTAGATTTTAAGGGTTGAATGATTTGAGATTTATATGACTTAGTGACTGTCATTAGTATTGGTATTAAGCCATTTTATGAGAGGACTATAAGAGTTTAATGATTATAGACAAATATGTCATCTCTATGTCTTATTTAACATCAGAATGTTAATTCTGAAAAAAAAAAGTAAAATACAATGAAGATAAGAAGGTTTTGAATGAGTATTAATTTCACATGCTACATCAAAAAATCTATAACACCCTTGTGACTAGTGAAAGTGGGGTTGTTGAGTGTTCAGCAGTTTTTAAAAAGACGTTCAGAAATGATTTGTCTCTAACAAATTTCTCAAGCCAGGTGTTATTTATTTTTCACCACAGTTATAGCTCAGAAACTAGCAAATAGATAGTCATATGGATTCTTACCTCTTGGAAATTTAGTACTACATATAAACCATTATTGGATTAAAGAGCAAAGAAGAAGTGAAATTACAGACTATTTAGAATGATAATGAGACCTATATTTTAAATCCTGTGAAATAGCTAAAACAGTTAACAATAGAAACTACTCTATGTATAAAACCAAGAAGATTGAGACCACTTTGTTTCGCATCACCACTGCATCCCCAGCACTTAGGTCAGTGCCTATAATGTTGTAGGGCCTCAAATACTTTTTGAGTTAAATAGTGATTACTCAGCAAGGTAGAATAAACAAATACTCCAAATGAATGAATGGAAAGGCTTAATGGAAAGCTGAAATCATGGAATAAAAAACAATACAGGTTTTTATCAAAATCTGATCCTTTGAAGAAAACTATTTACTAGGCTTTATCAGTGCCTCTACTATATTATAAGAACGGAGAAATGGGATAAAATTAAGTGTTTAAGGAATTTTTTTAGTGGTAACATAAGTATGTGAACTCTTATGTAACACTAAAAAATAGCAAGAACTTCACTTAGAAGCAATTGATAAAGTAACTTTTCATCATTCAAAATTATCCATCCAGGCTCTGCACGGTGGCTCATGCCTGTAATCCTGGCACTTCAGGAGGCTGAGGCAGGCAGATCACCTGAGGCCAGGGGTTCAAGACCAGCCTGGCCAACATGATGGCTAGCCAGTTTTCTCAGCACCATTTCTAATTGGTATTTTTATAATACCTAGCAACCACAGAATAGATATCCTAAGTGCCCACAGGGCATATACAAAGGTAGAACACATTCTAGACACATTTATCAAACCTCAAGAAATTCAAAAGAATTGAAATGATAGTGTGTTCTCTGACCACAGTGGAATCAAACTAGAAATCAGTAACAGAAAGATAACAGAAAACTTTTCAATTTATTTTCTTTTTGTGGGGACAATGGGTACATGAGATGTTGGCATGTAATGTAAAATGATTTTTTTAAAAACCACAATTTTAAGTAACCCCAGCATCAAAGAGGAAACCTCAAGGGAGGTAAATATGAATATAGAAATGTGAGTGAAAATCCAACAGAGTTCCAGGGAATGTTATATAAATGTGAGTGGAAATACAGAGTTCCAGGGAAAATTTGTCAGATATAACTGAATCTGGACTTACAAAGAAATGTATACAACTATTTGTTCACACTAGAAATGAAGAGAGGGAGATAGTACAAGATGGCAAAATAGAACCTCCAACAATCCACAACAATCTTGTGTGGATTGAACAATAATCCACACAAGCAAGCACCTTCAAAAGAACCCAAAATCATGTAAGTGATCAGGTATCCTGATCACTTAATCAGGCACCAAGGAGGGTAGGAAAGGCAGCCTTGAATTGCTGCCATCACCCCTCCCCATCCCTCAGCAGTGGCTATGTGGCAAGAAGAGAATCTATGTGCTTGACGGTGGGACAGTACAAAAATGGTGGGACTTTGCATTGAAACTCAGTGCTGCCTGTCACAACAGAGGCTAGTATGGGGCAAAATTCAGCCAGTGCCCATGGAGGGAGCATTTAGAACTGCCCTACCCAGAAAGAAATCATCCAACCCGGTGGTTGAAATCTGAGGTTTAGCTAGCCCCACTACTGTGTGCCAAAGCACTCTGGGGTCCTAAATAAACTTGAAAGGCAGTCTAGGCCACAAGAATTAAAACTCCTGGGCAAGTCCTGGTGCTGTGCTGTGCTCAGAGCCATTGGGAAAGGGATGTGTGTTACCCAGTGACACGCCAGGTAGAGCAGCCAAGAAATTTTTACATCACTCTTCTCTCAAACCGAGGCAGGCAGCACTTAGTTTCAGAAGAGACTCCTGACTTCTTGATGAGAGGAGAAGGGAGAGTAAAGAGGACTTTGTCTTGCAACCTGAATAGACCTCAGACACAGTAAAATGAAGCAGCAGATGAAATTTCTGGACACACTATGGGCCAAAATAAAACACACTGCCTAAAAGGAAACACCCACTCTGGCAGGGTACATAACCTGCTCAATAAAAAGCCACTGAAACTCGAATAAACATCAGTGGTAGCCAAGCATTAATTTCTCTGGGCCTTGGGTGAGACCCAGTGCCAAACCGGCTTTAGGTGTGACACAGCACATTAACAGTTTTCGTGGTCATGGGAAGAAATGACTTCGGCTTGAAGATAGAAAAAGGAAGAGTGTTAAGGACTTCATCTTGCAGCTTGGGCACCAGCTAAGCCAGAGCATAGTGGATGGTCTCCAGACATCAGAAAGCAGAGGGCCAACCAGAATGAAAAAACCTCAGGCAGAGTCCCAGGGAAGCAGCGCGGCATCCCAGAACCAAGCCTGCATGGGTGTGTGAGTGAGCCACCCAATAAGTCATGACACCTGTGATATCAAGGTCAGGCCCACCTGTGGGCCCTTGGTTTGCCCTCTTACATGAGAATCATTCTCGCAGAAAACAGAAACTGGCAGCCTTAGTGGCTGACGGAAGGTAAGTGTTTCTCTGTCACTGAGGTATGTCTGCCTGCATGAATGTCACTCTTTCTCTCCTTACTGTCTCTCTTAGTCTTTCTGCTTCTCTCTCTTTCTCTGTGCGTGTGTGTGTTGGGAACCAATGTGCCCTGTGCACCAAAGAGCGATTTCTTGCATGTAGGCCTGTGTTTGGTGAGCCTCTTCCTGCATCTCTGCCTGGGTCTTGTGGCCGATTGTTAATCATTTTCCTGGAGGATCCACTTTGGGTTTGTGAAGGCCTCCGTGATGTGAGGAGAGGCATCGGACCCCGAGGAATTGAAATCTCATCCCCATCCTGAGTGACCTCTTTTCTAGGATCAAGATGACCACAACCCAGCCAAGGCCAAAAGCCTCACAGGAGCCTATTGTCCTGCAGGAGTAAAGCAGACCGATGTCAAAGAAGGAGGTTCTGACTCCTTGTGGCTCTTCTCTGAGAAATGAAGCCAGAGCCTGACACAGGCTTAAAGAAGAAGCTGGAATGGGGCATGGCAAAGATCCCTGTCACTCGAATGCTGGCCTTTCTGGACAAGTCACCCATTTGGCACTCCTCCCTGGATGCCCCTGGATGCCCGTGGCGGTGGCATTGTGCTGTATCCTGCCTGGGCTTCGGCCTCTGCTCTGTCCTCCGTCTTGCTTCATCTGCCCTGTTTCTGAGGGGCCTAGATGCTTGTTGGTCTGGCTTCATGTCTTCAACAAAGAACACTTCCCAGTCTATCAGAGAGAAACTTCGTGGAGATCCGTGTCATGAGTGTTTCCCTCCCCAAACCTGTTTCTGGTTGATTGGGCAGGCGTGACCATCCTGGAGCTCTGGGCTTCCATACCTGTCTCACACAGGGAAGCTCCCTTGGTCTCCATGTTTCACCTGATGGCTGCCTGGTTTGTGTAGCATGAGCGGTAGGTCACCGTGGCAGGCCTTCGCTTCTAGGAAAGGTGGTGTCGCATTTCCTCTGCACTTCCTGTCTCATTCTTGGGGACATTTGCTTCCTCTGCTCCTGGATGCACTGCCTCCCAGAACTGAATCTTTTGTCTGTCACGAATGTCAGGGGGCCAAAGGGACTGCGCTTTGGCTGGGCATGAAGGGGAGGTTGCATCAGGACTACCTAGCTGGTGGAGGTGAACTTTGCAGAAACCTCTCGAATCCTGAGGCAGGCATCCCTGAATGTGGCTTGGACTCAGGCACAGGCCCTCTCCTAGTTCCCAGGTGTGCTTTGCTCTTCTTTGGAGGTCTTGGGGAGGTCACCAGTGCCCCCCACTCTGGGCTCATGCCTGGACATCATTGTTCGTCTCGCCATGTCCCCATATGGCCTCGGAGACACACCCTCACTCCGTATACTCTGGGGGAGACTAGTGCCACCTGAGGTCGCATTGGCTCCACCTCGGACTCGCTGTGTCCCTGTTTGCACATGAACTGGAAAGCGGCGTCGGGATGCAGGAGCCCCAGCGCTTTTGGAAGCAGGGCAGGCTACTGCTCCTCCCAGGGAGGACGGAGGCAGAGGGCGCACGGGTTAGTGAATTTTGACCTGACAGCACGCTTAGAGGCCCCTGGGATCTTTCTGTGCCTCAGCGAGGCCCTCCCCGCCTCACCAGATGGTAAGCCCATCCCTGCTCACCCAGTGGGATCCAAAAGCGGAGCTGAACAGGAGTCCGGAGACCCCAACAGTCGCCCTGAAGCTCCTCCTCCTCCTCCACTGGTAGAAGTCAGCTCAAGGAGGTCCTGAGGACAGGATTTCTGGGGGTGCAGCCCTGTGGCGCCCGCAGCCCCCTCTCCCACGGCACTCCCTACTCGACCCCGCTCCAGCAGCCTCCACGGCTGCAGCGGGAGCTCCCGCGACCGCGCCTGGCCACCGCGCTGCCTCCATTGTTTAAAGGTGCCGCAGCCTGACTTCCGGGAGCAGGCGTCAGCCTAGCCAATGCGCATGCGCGAGCCGCGAGGCGCGAGCGGCTTCTTCCGTCACAGTGACCCCCACGGTCGCCTGAGGGACGAGTCCCTGAGGCCTGGCAAAGCAGGAGCCCTCCGCGGCAGCGTGTGGGTGTGGAAGCTCCAAGGCTCCGGACTGACCTCTCCAGGGGTCGACAGGTCGGTCTCCGAATTCTAGGAGTCGCGGAGGGCGGACCAGGATGAAGAAACCACAGGGAGAATCCGGGGGAAGCAGCGCCGCATCCCAGCCTCAGGCCTGCCCGGACCGTTTGAGGGTGAGTCTCCACAAAAGTCGGGATCTCAAGGACAGTTCTGCCTGTGTGCCCGTGGGCTACTCTCTCACTCGAGGGTCGTTCTCGCGGAGAGCAGAACCCGGCAGCCTAAGGGGTTTCCTGGTGGTGTGTGTTTCTGTGCCACTGCTGCATGTCTATGTGTGTCCCTTTCTCTAGTCTCTCTGTCTCTCTGTCTCTCTCCTCTCTCTCTGTCTCCGTCTGTGTGTGCCCTTGTGCGTGTGTGTGTTGGGACCAGTGTGCCCTGTGCGCCAAAGGGCGATTTTTTCCATGTGTGCCTGTGTTTGGTGAGCCTCTTTCTGCGTCTCTGCCTGGGTCTTGTGGCCGGTTAATCGTTTTCCCAGAGGATCCACTTTGGGTTTGTGAAGGCGTCCGTGATGTGAGGAGAGGCATCCGACCCCGAGGAATTGAAGTCTCATCCCCATCCTGAGTGACCTCTTTTCTAGGATCAAGATGACCACACCCCAGCCAAGGCCAAAAGCCTCACAGGAGCCCATTGTCCTGCAGGAGGGGAGCAGACCGACGTCAAAGAAGGTTCTGACTCCTTGCGGCTCTTCTCTGAGAAATGAAGCCAGAGCCTGACACAGGCTTAAAGAAGAAGCCGGAATGGGGCCTGGCAAGGATCTCTGTCACTTGAACACTGGCATTTTGGACAAGTTACTTGTTTGGCACTCCTCCCCGGATGCCCGTGGCGGTGGCATTGTGCTGTATCCTGCCTGGGCTCCGACCTCTGCTCTGTCCTCCCTCTTGCTTCCTCTGCCCTGTTTCTGAGGGGCCTAGATGCTTGTTGGTCTGGCTTCATGTCTTCAACAAAGAACACTTCCCAGTCCAGGAAGAAACTTCATGGAGATCCGTGTCATGAGTGTTTCCCTCCCCAAACCTGTTTCTGGTTGATTGGGCAGGCGTGACCATCCTGGAGCTCTGGGCTTCCATACCTGTCTTACACAGGGAAGCTCCATGTTTCACCTGATGGCTGTGTGGTTGGCCTAGCCTGAGCGGTAGGCCACCGTGGCAGGTCTTGGCTTCTAGAAAAGGTGGTGTCACATTTCCTCTGCATTTCCTGTCTCATTCTTGAGGGACAACTGCTTCCTCTGCTCCTGGATGGACTGCCTCCCAGATCTGAATCTTTTGTCTATCAGGCATGTCAGGGGCCCAAAGGGACTGGGCTTTGGCTGGGCATGCAGGGGAGGTTGCATCAGGGCTACCTAGCCAGTGGAGAGGTTGGGGGTGGGATGAACTTTGCAGAAACCTCTCGGATCCTTGGGCAGGCATCCCTAAATGTGGTTTGGACTCAGGCACAGGCCCTCTCCTGGTTCCCAGGTGTGCATTGCTTTTCCTTGGGATTCTTGGGGAGGTCACCAATGCCCCCCACCCTGGGCACATGCCTCGACATCATGGTCCTCTCACCATCACCCCATATGGCTTCAGAGACACACACTCACTCCACCTGCTCTGGGGGACGTCAGTGCCACGTATGGTCACATTGGCTCCACCTCGGACCCACCCTGTCCCTGTTTGCACGTGAACTGGAAAGTGGTGTCGGGATGCAGGAGCCCCAGGGCTTCGGGAAGCCGGGCAGGCCACTGCTCCTCCTCGGGAGGATCGAGGCAGAGGGCTCATGGGTCAGTGAATTTTGACCTGACAGCACACTTAGAGGCCCACGAGATCTTTCTGTGCCTCAGCGAGGCCCTTCCCGCCTCACCAGATGGTAAACCCATCCCTGCTGACTTGGTGGGATCCAAAATCGGAGCTGAAGAGGAGTCGGAAACCCCAGCTGGCGCCCTGAAGCTCCTCCTCCACCACCGGTAGAAGTCAACTCAAGGATGTCCTGAGGACAGGACTCCTGGGGGTCCGGCTCTGAGGCGCCTGCAACCCCCTCTCCCACGGCGCCCCCTGCTCAATTCCCGCTCCAGCCGCCATGCTTAAAGGGAATGCAGCCTGACTTCCAGTGGCCATACAGGAGTCAGCCTAGTCAATGCCCATGCGCAAGGCGCCAGCGGATTCTTTCGTCACAGAGATCCCCATGGTTGCCTGAGGGATGGGTCCTCGAGGCTTGGCAAAGCAGGAGCACTCCGTGGCAGCACATCGATGTGGAGGCTCCAAGGCTCTGGCCTGACCTCTCCAGGGGGTCGACAGGATGGTCTCCGGATGACAGCAGGAGTTACGGAGGGCGGACCAGGATGAAGAAACCACAGGGGGAGTCCAGGGGAAGCAGCGCTGCATCCCAGCCTCAGGCCTGCCCGGACGGCGTTCGGGTGAGTTTCCCCAAAAGTCGTGCCCCTTGTGTTCTCTAGGACAGGTCTGCGTGTGTGTTCTTGTAGGCTTCTCTCTCCCCAGAGGGTCGTTCTCGTGAGAGCAGAACCCTGCACCTCAGGGGTAGCTTGCGGGGGCGGGGGGGGGGTGTGTTTCTGTGCCAATGCTGTATTTCTCTCTCTCTCTGTGTCTCCCTTTCTCGCCTCTTTGGCTCTTTCCTTTTCCGTCTCTCTGGATGTGTGTGTCTGTGTGTGTGTGCCCTTGTGCGTTTGCGTGTTGGGACGGGCATGCCCTGTGTGCCGCAGTGCTGTTTCTTATGTGTCGGCCTATCTCTTTGCGTGCCTCTTTGTGCGTTCCTGCCTGGGTAGTGTGGCCAGTTGTCATTCGTTTTCCGTTGGATTCCACTTTGGGTTTGTGAAGGCCTCCACAACGTGAGGAGCAGTTGGATCCGCAGGGATTGAAATCTCCTCCTCATGCTCTTTTCTAGCATCAAGACGACCACACCACACCTGTGGACATACTTCTCTGAGCTATGCGTAAGTCGGCCTGACTAATGCAAGCCATCTTTCCTGTACAAAGCCAAAATGGAAAATTGTTCCTGCCTTTTCAGGACAGCAGTGATGAGCAGCAGGATCCCCTGAGCTTTGAGACCTAGACAGGGGGCCCTGGGAGGCCCAGGTCGAAGGGAGGCAGTGAGCTCGTGAACCGGGAATTTTCGGCTGACACCCTTCCCTGGGGTCTCAGCTTTCTCTGCCCCAGCGACCCCCTCCACACCTTACCAGACTGAATACCCAGCCCCGGGGGACCCGATTTTTGCCCACACCATCCAATCCATAATCGGAGCAGAAGAGCAGTCCCGAGTGCCCACCTCACGGTCTGAAGCGCCTCCTCCTTCCCCTAGCTGCCGTCGGCTCCACCTCCAGCATTTTCCTGTAGGGCTGCAGCCTGACAGCCCTGACGTGGCGTGCGCCCACCATGAGAATTCACATGCACTAAACACAAGGCACCAGGGTGAGCTCTGAGCCAGGCTTGCCTCCCAGTGACCACCACCATTGCCTGAGGATGGGTCCCAGCAGCTTGGCAGATTAGGAGCCCTTTGTGGCAAGTGTATTGAGTTGGGCTGTTGTCTCTCTTCTCTGGTGGATCAACACGATGATCTCATGATCCTAGGAGCCTAGCAGGGCTGAACTAGGCTGAAGAAATGTCAAGTAGGGCCCCAAGGATGCACCACGGGATCCCTGAGGATCCCAACAAAGTGTCAGGCCTGCCTATACGGTTTGGGGGTGAGTCTCCTTGAAAGTTGTCCCCCCTGGGATTTTGAGATACGGCCTGCCTATATGGCCCAGGGCTGCTCTCTCCTCAGAGGGATTTCCTGGCAGAGAGCAGAACCGCAGCCTTAGGAGCTGCCTGGCTGTGTGTGTTTCTGTGTGAGTGTTGGGTGTCTCTGTGTGTGTGTGTGTGTGTGTGTGTGTGTGTATGTGTGGTTTCTGGTGAAACAAATGTGACTTGTGCACTGGAACACGGTTTCTCTCCAGTCCCCCTACCTCCTGGTGCGCCTCACTCTGTGGCTCTGCTTGGGCTGTGGGGCCATGTGTCCTTGGTCTTGTTCGTGGTTCCTAAAGCCTTGGTGAAGTGGGGGGCTGGCTCTGACCCACAGGGGTCCAAATCATGTCCTATCCCGAGGGGCCACTCTTCTAGAGAGATCAGGACACCACACACCCAAGAAGAGACACATCCCAAGGGCCTGCGGCACATCCGGGGCTGGACCCTAGTCATCCTGTTCTCAGGACCCCTTTAGCCCACTTCAGATTTGGTTGCTGGCAGGGCAGGAGCTTCGGGATGTGAGGCAGACACTCCCATCGTCTTCGGATTCCATTCCAGGTGAAAAAGAAATGATGTGTGCAGAAATAAGGTGAGATAGGGGTGAGGATACAGTCTGGTGAGATGGAGAGGGGGGTCCCACAACTTTACCAGCAGGAGAAGTGCAGATAGATGTCAAAGAAGCTGCTTCCAACTCATTTTCCCCTTCGTTTTCACTGCACAACCTATCCACACCATGGCCCGGTGCTGGTGGAAGAGGACACGAATGTGAGGAGAACATTTGGACTGCAAAATGTGGCCTTTCTAGCCAGCTCTCAGGTTGGGCCCTCATTCCCGGAGCCACATGTAAGAGGCATGAATCGGTTCTGTGTGGACTCTGGCCTCTTCTCTGTCCTTCCTCTTTTCTTGCTTTCCATGTTTCTCATGGGCCTAGGGTTTCCTTGGTCTGGCTCAACGTCCTCTATAACAAGCATTTCCCAGTTAGTCAAGGATGACCTTTCTGAAGATCCATGAGATCCATGTAATGAGTGTTTCCTTCTCAACACCCACATCTCTTAATGACTGGGTAGCTGTGATGATTCTTGAACCATGGGTGCTCGTAGCTCCTACCAAGAAGGAAACTTGATCCTCCTATTTCATCAGATGGCTGCATGATTCCCATAGGATAAGAGTTAGTCAGCCATGGCTGGCCTTTGCCTTCTAATCAAGACTGTGTTTCATTTCCTCTGCACATCCTTTCTCATTGTGGAGGATCTCCCATTGCTCTGTTCCTGGCTGGGACTGCTTCTCGGCATTGAACCTTTTGGCTGTCAGGAATTTCATGGAGCAAAAGGGACTGCTGGTTTGCTGGGTGCAGGCTAGGTGGTAGGTAGTGATCCCGGTGTAGGGTTTGGAGTGGTTTGCACTGTGCAGAAACCTCTTGGCTCCTCTGGCAGGAATCTGAATGAGGCTTGGACCCCAGTACAGGCCCTCCTGTGGTCCCAGTTGTGCTTTGCTTATCTTTCATTTTTTGGGGGTCCTCTGCCCATCAGGAGCATGTCTGGACATCCTTCTGAGGCTTGGATTTGCCCCAGATGGCCTCTAAGACACTCCCTCAACCTTATCTGTCCCCATGGAATGCCAGTTCCAGGTGTGGTCACCTCGGTTCCACCTCGGGCTTGCCTTTGTCCTTGTTTCCATTGTTACTGGACAGCAGTGCTGAGAGGCAGGAGCTTCTGGGCTTTGAAACCAGGGCAGGGCCCTGGGAGGCCCAGGTGGAAGGGAGGCAGTCAGCTCATGGGGCCAGGGAATGTCCTCCTGACACTCTTTCCTGAGGTCTCGCTATACTTCTGTGCCCCAGTGACCCCCTCCATACCTCACCAGACTGAATCATCCCCCTGGGACCCGATTTCTGCCTACATCCTTGAATCCGGAATTGGATCAGAAGAGCAGTCCCACCTCACGGTCTGAAGGGCCTCCCCCTCCATTAAGACCCGAACATGTCAGGGTCCTGCTCTGCTTGTCCCACACAGCCTCCTTCCCAGGCCGCTCCCGGCTCTGCCCTCACCATTTTCCTGTGTGGCTGCGGCCTGACAGCCCTGACATTGTGGTGCGCCAGCTGGACACTAGAATGCACATGCGCCAGGCACGAGTCACCAGGCACAAGTGCTGAGTCGTGACTCGCGTCACAGTGACCACCACTGTTGCCTGGGGATGGATCCTAGCGGCTTGGCAGAGCAGGAGCCCTCTTTGGCAGTGTGTCGGACTTCGGCTCGGCCCCTCCTCTCCAGGGGATTGTCATCATGGTCCCATGGTCCTAGGAGTCGGGCAGGGCCGAACCAAGCTGAAGAAACGTCAAACAGATCCCCAAGGATGCACCGTGAGATCCCTAAGGATCACCACAATGCATCAGGCTTGCCTAGAGGGCGTGGGGGTGTGTCTTTTTGACAGCTGTCCCCCGCGCCCCCATTTCGACATATGGCCTGCTTGTGTGCCCTGGGGCTGCTCTCTCCCCAGATGTGGCTTCCTGGCAGAGAGCAGAACCAGCAACCTCAGGGGCTCCCTTGCTGTGTGTGTGTCTGTGTGAGTGTTGGATGCCTCTGTGTGTGTGTGTGGTCTGGTGAAATGAATGTGGCTTGTGCAGTCCAGCGCGGTTTCCCTGTAGTCCACCTACCTTCTGGTGCACCTCTCTCTTTGGCTCTACTTGGGCTGTGGGGCCCCATGTCCTTAGTTTTTCTCTTGGTTCCTAAAGCCTAGGTGAAATAGGGGGCTGTCTCAGACCTGCAGGTCTCCAAATTACCTCCCCATCCTGAGGGGCCACTCTTTTAGAAAAAAGAACAGCACACCACACCCAAGAACAGACATCTCTCAGGGGTCCATGGTCCTGTGGCACACCCAGGATCAGACCCTAGCCGTCCCTGCCTCAGGACCCCCTTGAGCCCATTTCTGATTCAGTTGCCAGCAGTGCAGGAGCTTCAGGAGGTGATGCGGGCACGCCTTCATCCTCTTTGGATTTTCACAGCACTACATTTGGTAATTTTTTTTTTTGGATGATACCAAATATACAGACATCAAAAGAAAAAACAGACAAGTTGAAATTCATGAAAAGTAAAAATAAAGAAGTGTGAATTGAAAGACATCAATAGATTAAAAAGGGCAACCCACAGAATGAAAGAAAATATTTGCAACCATAAACCTGAAAAGGGATTAAGATGCTGAATATATAATCTGTAAAATCCAACAATTAACAGGATCCAAAAATCTGCCACAGACTTCAATAGACATTTCTCCAAAGACATACAGATGGCCAATAAGCATGTAAAAAGATGCTCACCACACTAATTATTAGAGAAATGCTTATCAGATCTACAGTGAGATACTACTTTACATCCATTACAAAGGCTGCCATTAAAAAATAGAAAATAAGAGCTGTTGGTAAAGATATAGAGAAATGGGAACCCTGATGCACTGTTGAAGGGAATAGAAAAAGGTACAGCCACTGTTGAAAACAGCATGGCAATTCCTAAAAAATTTGAAAATAGAGGCCAGCTGTGGTGGCTCAAGCCTGTAATCCCAGCATTTTGGGAGGCTGAGACGGGCGGATCACTTGAGTTTGAGACCACCCTGGCCAACATGGTGAAACCCCATCTCTACTAAAAATACAACAATTAGCCAGGCATGGTGGCACGTGCCTGTAATCCCAGCTATTCAGGAGGCTGAGGCAAGAGCATTGCTTGAACATGGAAGGCAGAGGTTGCAGTGAGCCGAGATCTCACCCCTGCACTCCAGCCTGGGTGACAAAAAGACTCAACTGTCTCAAAAAAAAAAAAAAAATTAAAAATAGAATTACCATGTATCCAGCAATTTCACATCTACATAGACACTCTGGGAAACTGAAAGCAGAGTCTCAAAGAGTTATTTATACTAGTAACATAATATCTATACTGATAGATATTATATTCTAATATCTATACTGATAGATATAATATTCTAATATCTATACTGATAGATATAATATTCTAATATCTATACGATAGATATAATATTCTAATATCTATACGATAGATATAATATTCTAATATCTATACGATAGATATTATATTCTAATATCTATACGATAGATATTATATTCTAATATCTATACGATAGATATTATATTCTAATATCTATACGATAGATATTATATTC
>CAUYLG010074125.1:0-18325 GCA_963573385.1 Cacajao melanocephalus
TCCCCCCCCCCCTAAACCACTCCCCCCTTCTTGTTTTTTTTAATTTTTTTTTTTATTTTATTTTTAAACATTTTTATAAAAAATTTTTTTTTTTTTTTTTTTTTTTTTTTTGAGACAGAGTCTCACACTGTTACTGGGCTGGAGTGCAATGGCGCAATCTCGGCTCACTACAACCTCCGTCTCCCTGGTTCAAGCAATTCTCCTGCCTCAGCCTCCCAAGCAGCTGGGATTTAAGGCACCCACCACCACGCCTGGCTAATTTTTTGTATTTTTAATAGAGATGGGGTTTCACTATTTTGGCCAGGCTTGTCTCAAACTCCTGACCTTGTGATCCACCTGTCTTGGCCTCCCAAAGTGCTGGGATTGCAGGCGTGAGCCACTGTGCCTGACCCTAGATCAAATTTTTAAACTCCTACATATGAGTGAGAACATGTGGAATTTGTCTTTCTGTGCCTGCCTTATTTCACTTAACATAATGACCTCCAGCTCCATTCATATTGCTGCAAATGATATGATTTCATTCTTTTTTCATGCCTCAATAATATTCCATTGTGAATATGTACCACATTTTAAAAAATCCATTCATTCATTGATGGGCACTCAGGTTGATTCCATATCTTTGCCATTGTAACAGTGCTGCAATAAATATGCAAGTGCAGGTATTTCTTTGATATACTGATTTCTTTCTTTTGTTTAGATACCCAGTAACGGGATTGTGGGTCATTTGGTAGTTCTAATTTTAGTTTTTTTGAGAACTCATAATACTGTTTTCCATACATTCCCACAAACAGTTCTCCACATCCTTGTTAGTGTCTGTTATTTGTCTTTTTAATAGCAGCCATTATAACTGAGGTGAGATGATAGCTTATTGTGGTTTTGATTTTCATTTCTCAAATGATATTGAGCATTTTTCATAGAACTTTTGTCCATTTGTATGTCTTCTTTTGAGAAATGTCTATTCATGTCTTTTGCCTACTTCTTGATGGGATTATGTGTTTTTTAACTGTTGAGATGGTTGAATTCCTTGTATATTCTGCATACTAGTCATCTGTTGGATGAGTACTTTGTAAATACTTTCTCCTGTTCAAAAGGTTGTCTCTTCACTGTGATGACTGTTTGTTTTGCTGTGCAGAAGCTTTTTAGTTTAGTATAGTCCAATTTGTCTATTTTTGTTTGCCTTTTAAGGTCTTAGTAAAAAAAAACTCTACCTAGACCATGTCCTGAGGAATTTTTAAAATATTTTCTTCCATTAGTTTTATAGATTTGGGTCTTATGTTTAAGTCCTTAACCCATCTTGAGTTGACTTTTGTGTATGGTAAAAGATAGGGATCTAATTTCATTCTCCTGCACGTGGTTAGCCAGTTTTTCCAGCACCATTTTTTCAAAAGGGTGTCCTTTCCCCAAGACATGTTATTGGTGGCTTTGTTGATGATCAGGTCACTATAAATATATGGATTTATTTTTGGCTTCTCTATTCTGTTCTGTCAGTCTACGTGTCTATTTTTATACCAATATCATGCTGTTTTGGTTACTGGAGCATTGTCATACATTCTGAAGCCAGGTAGTGTGATGCCTCCAGCTTTAATCTTTTTGTTCAGGATTGCTTTGGCTGTTCAGGCTCTTTTCTGGTTCTATACAAATTTTAGGATTTTTTTTTTTTATTTCTGTGAAAAATGATGTTGCTATTTTGATAGGGATTGCATTGAATTTGTAGGTTGCTTTGGTCAATATGGTCATTTTAACAATCTCAATCCTTCTATTCCATGAGCATGGGATGTTTTTCCATTTGTGTGTATTCTTTTCAATTCCCTTCATTAGAGTTTTGTAGTTTTTCTAGTAGAGATCTTTCATCTCCTTGGTTAAATGTATTCCTAGGTATTTTTTGTTGTTGTTAGCTATTGTAAATGGGATTGCCTTCTTGATTTTTTTGTCTTTTCATTACTGGTGTATAAAATGCTTATGATTTTTGTATGTTCATTTTGTATACTGCAAATTTATTGCAATTATCAGTTCTAAAAGTTTTCTGGTAAAGTCTTTTATTTTTTTCTAGATAGAAGATCATGTAATCTGAAAAAAGGAACAGTTTGACTCCTTCTTTTCTAATTTGGATGCCCTTTATTTCTTTTTCTTGCCAGATTGCTCTGGCTAGGATTTCCAGTACTATGTGAAATATGAATGGTCAAAGTAGGCATCCTTGTCTTGTTCCAGTTCTTAGGGAAAAGGCTCTCTACTTTTTCCCATTCAGTATCATGTTAGCTGTGGGTTTGTCTTATATGACCTTTACTATTTTAAGGTATGACCCTTCTATGCCTAGTTTGTTCAGAGTTTTTATCATGAAGAGGTGTTGAATTTTGTCAATGCTTTTCTGCATTTATTGAGATGATCATGTGGTTTTTGTCCTTTATTTTGTTGATGTGATGTATTATGTTTATTGATTTATGTATTTTGAAGCCTCCTTCTATCCATAATATAAATCCCATTCGGTCATGGGATATGATTTTTTTGACATGTTGTTGGATTTGCTTTCCTAGTATTTTGTGAGGATTTTTGTATTTATATTCATCAGGAATACTGGCTGGTAGTTTTCTTTGCGTGTGTGTCTGTTCTTGTCTGGTTCTGATATCAGGTTAATGCTGGCTTCATAGAATGCGTTGGGGAGCATTCCCTCTTTAATTTTTTGGAATAGTTTAAAAAGAATTGGTATTAGTTCTTTTTTGTACATTTAGTAGTATTATGCAGTGAATCCATCCACTCCTGAAATTTCCTTTGTTGGAAGACTTCTTATTACTTATTCCAACTTGCTGTTTGTTATTAGTCTGTTCAGGTTTTCTCTTTATTAGTGATTCAATCTTGGTAGGTTGTATGGTTTTAGGAATTTATCCATTTCCCTTAGACTTTCCACTTTGTTAGTGTACAGTTGTTCATAATATTCTGATTTTTTTTTGTACTTCTCTGTTATCAGTTGTAATGTCTCCTTTTCCATTTCTTATTTGTTTTATTTTTTGGTTAGTCTAGTTAGTGGTTTATCAATTTTATGATCTTTTAGAAGAACCAACTTTAACTTTATTGTTCCTTTGTACTTTTTTTTAGTCTCTATTTAGTTCTGCTCTGATCCTTGTTATTTATTTCCTTCTACTAATTTTGAGTTTTCTTTGTTCTTGCTTTTCTAGTTCCTTGTGATGCATTATCATTTGATGGTTTAGTTAAAATCTTTCTGTTTTTTTTCTTTGATGTAGGTGTTTATTGCTATAAACTTCTTCCTTAGCATGGCTTTTGCTACGTCCCACAGATTTGGTATGTTGTATTCCCATTTTAATTTGTTTCAAGAAATTTTTTATTTTCATCTTAATTTCTTCACTGACCCAATGATCATTCAGGAGCATATTGTTTAATTTCTATGTATTTGTATAGTTTCCAAAGTGCCCCTCGGCATTCGTTTCAAGTTGTAGTCTGAGAATATACTTGATATCACTTTGATTTTAAAAAATGTGTTGAGACTTGTTTTGTGGCATAGTATGTAATTACTCCTGGAGAAAGTTCTATGTGTTCATGAGAAGCGTGTCTATTCTGCAGTTGTTGGATACAATGTTCTATACGTGTCTGCCTGTTAGGTTCATTTAGTCTAAAGTTCAGTTTAAGTCCTGTGTTTTTTATCCCTGTCTAAATGATCTGTGTAATGCTGAGAACGAGGTGCTAAGGTCCCTCACAATTATTGTATTACCATCTCTTTCTTTAGCTCTACTAATATTTTCTTTATGAATTTGAGTGCTTCAGTGTTGGGTGCATATATATTTAGAACTGTTATAGCCTCTTGCTAGATTCATCCCTTTATCATTAAATAATGACCTTCTTTATCTCTTTTTACACTGTTTTTGGCTTAAAGTCTTTTTTATCTGATATAATTATAGCTACCACTGCTCATTTTTGGTTTCCATTTGCATGGAATATCTTTTCTTATCCCTCTACTTTCAGTCTATATGTGTCTTTATAGGTAATGTGTATTTCTTACAGGCAGCATATGGTTGGATTATGTTTTATCCATGTAGCCAGTCTATGTTGATCTCAGCTGAGCTGGTTGCTCACTTTTTTCTCCTTCTGTGCCTCAGGTATTTCCTGTAACTTCTCTATTGGACTCTGGTGCTCTCTCCTAGATGTTCTATTAAAGGCGTGATTATCTATTCATAATTTTGGTTCTTCATTCTGGAGAGGGTGAGTGTTCAATGTCTCTAGTCAGCCATCTTGAACCAGGATCCTCTAAATATAGTTTTTACATAGCTATATTAAATGCCATTTTGTTATAACTTATTTAATCGTTCCACTGTTATGAAGACTTTAGTTTGTTCTGTATTTCACCATTATCAACAATGCTTGATGGGCATCTTTGTACATACTTATTGGATTACATCTCCGATTATTTCTTTGTGATAGATTACTATAAGTGAAATTACTTAAGAGAAGAGACAAGCTCATTTTTCAAGGCTTTTAGATCATGATGCCAAATTGCTCTTTAGAAAAATTTACCACTTTCCAGTCCCATCAAAGGGTTGTTCCAAGAAGACTTTTTTTTTTGAGATGAAGTTTTGCTCTTGTCTCCCGGACTGGAGTGCAATGGCACGATCTCAGCTCACTGTAATCTCCGCCTCCTGGGTTCAAGCGATTTTCCTGCCTCAGCTACCCAAGTAGCAGGGATTACAGGCATATACTACCATGCCTGGCTAATTTTGTATTTTTTTTTTTTTTAAGTAGAGACGGGGTTTTTCCATGTTGGTCAGGCTGGTCTCAAACTCCTGCCCTCAGGTGATCTGCTTGCCTCAGCTTTCCAAAGTGCTGGGATTACAGGCGTGAGCCACTGTACCAGGACCTTTTTTTTAAAAAAAAAATGAAGTAAAGGCTTTCTTTCTCCTTGAGTTTTGATTTACAGACTTAATATTTCGGGGCAACTTCTCTATGTGTGTCTATTTACCATTTCTGGAGAAGATGTCAACATGGCGGCCAAAACACTGCCATTTCTCTCTGAGTATCCTCCTGTGACTAGCAGTTTTTGCTGCATGTGATGGCCACTTTTCTATGTGACAGAACCTGCCTCTTACTGCATATGCCAGTTCTTCATTTTTCTAGCCTCTCTTGCCAAGTCTTGGGCATATGATTTACCCTGGCCAATGAAACCGGAAGATAATTGAGGACTATTAAGAGAAAGATTTTCAGTCCTGATCAAAGGGTAACCTCCGTTTCTCTCAACCTTTGAATGTATTAGTATGGGAATACAATTTTAGGACCTGTGGAAGCCATATTGTGACTGTAGAGGGAAGGCCGAGTCAAGACTAATGGGGAAGACAAATTGTTGGGGCACAGAATATGATTCCCCCAAATATGGCACTTTAGGGGGTGCTGAGTGCTTTGAAAACTGAAAGGCCTCAGAAATAAGCCTCAGAACCAAGGTCTCTCTCTTATCTTCTACTCCCTCCCTGTCTCTCTGATTCTCTTTCTCAGAGCACTGGGAGGGACTCTTTCTAGAATTTTCTTACCTAAGAAAGCTTCTTACCAAGTGAAACACAATTGTCCTTACTTCCTCCATAGGAATGTTATCAAATAACCAGGAAAGATCAATCACTGGAGGAGAGAAGAGATTAGGAGTTGTCACTACATCCAGAGGGACTTTTCATCTGTTCTGAGGGCAGCTCTGAGAGACTACCTGGGGACTTTAGCTGCATAATAAGGCAACCTTTGTTCCTGTGCAGTTCTGCCCCTCACCTCTCTGTAACTTGTCCCATTCAGCTTCCATAAGAGAATCACAAGATAATGTCTGTCTCCCAGGTCTATACACTTCTCTCCTAGGAAGAGAGTATTAAACGTCGATCACCTGGTCACTCTTTGAGTGTCCTATTTTGTGTATGGCTTTGTGCTTATGCATGTTAAATAAATTCTGCATGCCTTTTTCTCCTGCTAATCTGCCTTTTGTCAGTTCATTTTCGGTGAGTCTTTAGTGGGCAAAGGGGAAGTTCTCCCTTGTTTCCTACCAAGTACTGAACTGTCCACACTGAACTTTGTGTTATGTGCAAAGAAAAACAAATTGTCCTTTTTTTTTTTGAGATGGAGTTTCTCTTTTGTCATCTGGGCTGGAGTGTAATAGTGGGATCTCGGCTCACTGCAACCTCCACCTCCTGGGTTCAAGTGATTCTCCTACCTCAGCCTCCCGAGTAGCTGGGATTACAGGTGCCTGCCACCACACCCAGCTAATTTTTGTATTTTTACAGGGCTTTGCTGTGTTGGCCAGACTGGTCTCAAACTCCTGACCTCAGGTGATCTACCTGCCTTGGCCTCCCAAAGTACTGGGATTACAGGCATGAGCCACTGCACCCGGCCTAATTGTCCTATTTTTAAATGTAATTTTTATCAGTTGGTTTGTTATTTGTAGTTGCAAGCATTCTGATTTCTCTCCTTATGTGAGCCAACCACTGGTACTTCTAGCTCATTCTCCATATCATACTCACTAATTCATGGCTACGCTAGTCAATGAGGGAGAGAGAGGAATCAAATGATAAACAAGGCAAGCATTAATCCTGTAGTTATGGAGCTTAGGGAAGGGAAACAGTACATAAATTTTAAAAATAAAAAAAATTTCCGTAGGTTGTGATAGAGAATGACAATGGTAAATACAGTGCCTAGGACGGTGTTTCTGAAAACAAAACTTTTGTGTTAAGACTTAACAAAAAAGTGCCAGTCACTGGGAGAGTATTTTGGAAGGAAGAGTTATTATTTTGGCCAAGTCATTTAACTTCCTAATTCCTCAGTCTCCTTATTTGTAAAATCAGGGTAACAATAGTACCTAATTTAAAGGTAGTATTATGAAAATTAAATGAATTCATAATGTAAAGTGCTTAGATAATTGCCTGGAACATGGTAAACCTTTTGTAAATGTCAGCTATTGTTGTTATGGTGGTAGAGACACAGGACTTTTCTTGGTCACTTTGCCAGCTGGGGAGTTCTGGCTGGTGACACCCCTGCCTGGGCCTCACTCAGGCATGCTACCTGCCACAGGAAGTGGCCCCACCATTTGGCCCACCTGGGCTGCACCTGGCTTGTGCACTGGCTTAGCCCCAGCCTGCCTGTGTTGTAGCTTGTACCTACATTTGGCAGTTCTCAAGCTCTTGTTCTTCATCCAAGAAAAATGAGGATATGCTGACAATTGAAGGCCGAGGAAGGTGGAGAATAATTTTACTGAGTGACGGAACAGCCCTCAGCAGAGAGGGGACATGGGGATGGTCACTCATCTGAAGTCTGGTGGTTTCTTCCCTCAGTGTGGCTGGGTCCTGGGCTTTTATGGGCACAGGATGGGTGAGGGGTGTTGGAAAAGGCAACATTCAATTGACTAAAAAGCATTATTCAGAAAGAACCAACTGGGAAAGGGAGGGCAAACAGGAATGGAAGTTCTCACTCCAGGTCGTGTTTTTCATCCAGAACCAGCAGCCCAGTCTTTCAGGCTTCAGGCTGTTTTTGGCTTGAAGGTGGGGTTTCACTGAGGATCCACTCCTATCTGCCTAGGCATTTGTCTGCCTCTTCCCACTATCAGTTGTGGTGGTGGTAGGGGGTTCTACGAATTCCCAAAGTCTTGTACTTTCACTTTATGATCACCTCTGCCTCCAGCTCCTCTGTGTGGTGGCACAAGCTGTCTCTAGTTCTCCCTGTGTTAACCTGTGTCTCAACATGCAGCCCCTTCCACCTCTAGCTTCCACCAAAACAAATAATTTTTTTTAAACCACAAGCAAACAAACAAATGAACAATAAACAAAAGTGTGTTAATAAATAATAAAAACAATTCCATTCTTGCTAAACATTCATAAATGTTGAAGCTCTACTGGAGACTTGAAAAGATCACAAGAAAGGAATATATTAGCAGGCAGACATCCATCATCTTGTTGTTTTCTCCTTCCCTTTCTTTCCTCTATCTCTTTCTCTGGAGCAGAATAGTTTCTTTCCTCATCTAATGCCTAGGAGCTTAGTTTCTTTTTTCTTGCTTGAACATGTCATAAAAGCTTGCTCTTTGCACCAAAAGCCTATCCGTGATGCTGTGCTGTTATTAAGAAATAAAGTCTTATTATGTTAGATCGTGTTTTGTTGCAGTAACAAACATCTCCTAAATCTTGGTTGCTTAAAAGAAAGTTTATTTCTTGCCCATTCAAAGTCTTCTGTGGGATTAGATGGAGTTTCAGGGCATGTGATGGCTCAGTGTTGCACTCTATCTATGCGTGCTGTCAAAATACTGCAGTGGGGTAAGAGTGAGGTGGAGAGCTGGGCACTGGCAATTCAATACTTCCACCTGGAAGTGACAGGTTACTTCCTCTCATATTGCACTGGCCAGAGAAAGTTACACAGCTACCTCTAACTTCAAGTGGCCGGAAAGCACACGCCCTCTTTGTGCCTCTAAGGAAAGGGAAACAAGGTATTGGCAAGCAGTGTTAACATCTGGTGAAAAAATGATCTTGACTTCATTTCATTGACACAAAATGAGGTGCTAACAGAGCCAGGATAAGAATCTAGAACTCTGGCTCTCTAATCTGGAAGCCTTCCCACTGGAAGTGGTGATCAGGCACTAGTTTTAGACACTTCTCAAGAGCCTGAGGTCTGAAGCAAGACTAAAGTCAACATTGTCCATACTACACCACAACTTAGCAAGTGCAGAAACTTCCACTTCATTTGCACAAGTGTGATTTTATTTCAAAACCAGGCACAATTATTTTGGGCTTCTTTTTTGGGGGGCATTTCATCTGCCTTGAATTGAATAGTCCTAGAATGCATTCAAATATACCATGTAAAACACAAAAACTCATTACGTCTTTGCTGCAAAAGAATCAACACAGCAACGTAAACTCATGTGAAAACCATTGTCACCAAAGGACTTTTAGACAAATTGTTGAGTAAATGCAATCAATCTAATTGGGCCGGGCATGTGGGAGGGGTTCAGTAAATATCTGCTGAATGAGTGAAAGAATGAACTCTATTTTCCAGGCTTATTACGCTTATTTATTCAACCAAAAAATACTACATGCCAATGTGGTTTATGGTTACCTTGATGGCTCCCAAGGAATCACACCTCCCAGTCTTTGCACCTGTGTAATGAGCCGCCATGTTAATCCTGGGCTTGCTCAGGTGACTTGCTTTGGTTGATGGACCATCAACAAGCGTGATGCAATTAGAAACTTGATAGGCACTTGTGTACTGGGGTTTGTCTTTTTGTAAAGCTGCATGGGGAAAACCCAGATGAAAGACCACTGGGAGGGAGAGACTCAGCTGCTCCAGCTTCCTTGGCAAAGCCCACCCCCTGGCTGACCCTACAGTTGAATTCAGTTGCCTGAGAGCCCAGGAGAAACCAGCAGCAGGACAGCCCAGCCAAACCAAAGAATTGTGAGATATAACAAATCGTTGTTATAGGCCGGAGGTGAGCAAACTTTTTCCATGAAGGGCCAGACAGTAAATATTTTGGGCTTCAGTTTCTGTTGCAACTGAAACGGGAGAGTTCCCTGATTTCCCTTGCGGGACCTGTGACGGGCGTGGCTTGACTGCTTGGTTGTCCATCAGCTCAAACCCCTAAGGGAAGCATACAGATGGGCAGGTGCAGAGGCTGCGGCAAGTGCTTTGGGCTCTGGGTCCTGCAGTGGTGTCTAGGGGTGGGTGCCTGCAACCCCGTGTTACAAAGCTCTTTTAGCTTTGCCATCTGCCAACAGCTTTGAGTGTTAATCAGCTCACTGGACCCTCTCTGCCTTATTGCAGGGGCAGAGGGCCAGTGTGACAGCCTTTTGTATCCCGAGCTCTTGCCCAGTGTCCTGAGAGAATCGGATCACATGCGGGCTTGAAGGATGAGTGCAAGGTTTTACTGAGTGGCAGAGGTGGTTCTCAGTGAGAACGCTGGGGAGCCGGAAGATGGAGAGGTGGGGTAGATAATCTTCCCCCAGAATTCAGCCACCCAGTGGCTGGACTCTTCTCCGACTGCCCTGGCCAAATTCCCCTCAGTGTCCATACATCCCTCTTTTTACCTCTTCCTCTGCCATGTGGTTCTGCTGTTGCCGCTCTGCTGGTCTCTGCTGCTCCTCTCGACATTCAGCCGCTTGTGTGTGTGCCCGCTAAGGTCTTAGGTTTATATGGGCACAGTATCGGGGGTGGCGGGTCAGAGTGGTCTTGGAAAATGCAACATTCAGGCGAGAAAACAGGAGTGCCTGTTCTCACTTAGGTCCACTGGCACAGGCCCAAGGGTGGATCCCTCATCAGGGACCCTGCCCTTCTCTACCCAGCACTTCCCTGCCCGCTCCTGTATTGCAACTACTGAACTCTGCCATTATTTTGCCATTGCAGCATAAATGCAGCCATAGATGATACATAAGCAAATGGGCATGGCTGCTTTGTTTTCAGAAACAGTGGCGAGCTGAACTCGGCTCACAGGCTGGGGTTACTGACCCCCAAGTTTTGGGAAAGTTTATTTTGCTGCAATAGATAATGGAAGTATCCTGCCATATTCTTCTCATTCAAGGTATCCTCATTTCTAAGAACATTCCACAGCTATGACTTCACCTTTGATGACTCCCTGGTGTGAAATGCCCTCGTTTCTTAGGCCTGGCCCTAGGAAAATTGGAAAGTCAGCAGCCTGTATTTTTAGCCTCCCCGTTGAAAAATTCCAGGAGAGCCAAAAAGCAGTGGTTGTTTAACTGCTCCTTTCACTAGGAGGAGAAGGTGCCAGTTTGTAAATTCCTAATGAGTGGTGGAGACTTTCTCCTGTCCCAGAACCCCATGGCTCCATGAAGTCTGAACAGGGTGACTTAAAACTGCAAAAGAGGCAATGGAAGGGAAGCCTCTTAGCCAAATGATCTTGTTATATCATTACACAAATTCAATTGTCCTAGTAAAATGATGGCTTCTGACCTATCAATTCACATGTTGCCCAGAAGTCTCAGATATCCTGGAATTCCTAGAACTCTCAGTAATGGTCTTTAAAAATCTGAATTATTGTATAATAAAGGGTTAATCATCAATGAAATAGAGTGCCACCTCCTTGTTACTTCGAATTGGCTGCATATCTGGTGGATAAGAGTGCAGATTCCTGACTCCAGCTGCCTAGCAGCACCTCCTGCCCCCAACTTCCATTTAGCGACCACATGACCTTGGGAAAATCATTTAATACTCTAAGTCCAAGTTTTTCCATTTATAAAGTGGTGATAGTACTAGTATTTATCTTTTAGGATTTTTGTGACAATGGAATGATACAATTTTCATGTATTTATCACTGTGCCTGGCACGTACTAAGTACTCAATACATGTGGCCATTACAATTATTAACTTGCTGTCTGTCAACTCAATAAAGTTTCCCAATTCCTTAGGTTTTATTATTTCAATCATTTCCTGAAGTGTTCTCACCTCTATAACTCATTGATTTGTTGGAAAAATTTTGGGAGTAAGCCACACAGTAGTAGTTAATCTCAACTTAAGCAGGAGGAGAGTGAAGCTGAGGTGTTAGGTATTCTTTAGTTGTCTTTATTCTTGCTCAATGAAGCTGGTAGGAGATGAGTATTATTGTTCCATATCCTCGGACTCAGGGAAGTGCAAGAAAGAATTAACATTTAACTGTTGCAGGGTAGTTCCTCAAGAGGCAAACTCTGAGAAGATTTGAATGAAGGAAGTTGATCGGAGTGTGTTCTCTGGACCAACATCTGTTGGGAGGTAAAGGAAGCAGAGAAGTTGGGCATGATTTAGTTGAAACAAAGGCCTCAGTCATCCCTTTGTAGCCCTGAGGCCAGAAAGACCCTGTAGAGTTGACCCAAATGAGGCAATCAATTGGGCTTTTATGCCCACCATTGATGAGTCTTTGGTTGTGGGCCACCTCTTGTAAGGACAAGGCCACTGTCTTCAGTTGGGAACAGTGATCAGAGGGGGACTCAGCTGTCAACACTCTACTGAAGGTTTTAGGGGGACCTGGGCGACCTCCCACAGCATTCTCAACATACAGCTTCCACTAAGCCCCATGAATGGCCGTAAGAACTTCCATACACATCATTTCATCCACACTTCACATCTCACAACTAAATTGTGAAACAGCCAGTGAAGAGAGCTATAGTATTTTTAGTGCCTTCTGTATGTCAGGTGGTTTACAACTCTTAGTTCATATAATTTTCCTAACAACTTGTCAAGGTTGGAATTATTTGCTGCCTTTTCTATGGTAAAGATAAACTTAGGCACATTAAAATTTTAACAACTTTATTTAAACAAACATTGATTCATGAATTACACAGCACCAAACTGCAAGTGGCTCAGGATTCCACTGAAGGGACCCAAGGGGAAAACTTTTATTCTGCGTATGCAGAAGCAAGGCAAAGAAAATACTGGGTTAAAATGAAGCAGTAGTCTTAAAGTTCCTAGTGAGAGGTCAGTTGTTGGTTTTCGATTGGCAAAGCCCCTAGTTAGGAGTTAATCATCAGTTTCTGATTGGTAAAGCTTAAGATTTGTTTTTCTAGGATCTGACCCATTCAGGCTGAGTTGGGCTTTGGTTTGCTTACATAAAAACTCAGAGTTAGAGCTGCCTTAGTGTCATGGATTCCCCATTAATTATCTTAACAGATAGAAGAGAAATTTGCAGTTCAGAAAAGCCAAGCTATCACTCAGGATCCAAACCCAACTCTGTCCGACATCAAAGGTAGTGCCGTTCCCACTGGGGAGTACAGACTCATGTTCTAGATGAGGAACTTGAGGTTTAGGGCGGTTAAATGACTTTCCTGAAAATTAGAGCTGGCAGAGAGCAGCGTTGGGGCTTGAACTCAGGTCTGTTGTGCGATGCTGTGTCCCAGGCACCATGCTGCTTTGCGGGAATGAGAAAGCTGTGCCCTGGGAAAGATGAGAAGGACCGTGATACAGTGGGGAAAACAAAAGGTAGCTAAGATGCAGCTTAACTTCTCTGAACTCTTTTAAGTGTCCCTAACGCTTCAAGGCATCAAGACATTTCCTGACAGCTGCAGTTTATCAGCTTTGTGCATTTCACTAGGGATAGAAGAGAAGGATTTCAAAATCTGTCTCTCTAGCCTCCCGCACTCCCCCCGCACCGCTCCCAGCCCCTTCTACTCCTGTGTCAGCCTCTAGAGAGTAGACACAACTTTGAGTTGGGGGCTAGAAAATCTTACTTGGGGAGAGTAAGTAATTAAAGTCAGGTTCTTTTGGCTGTGCTAGTTGCTGCGCGTAGGGGCCACTAGATGGCGCCCACCGCCTATTTCTGAAACTCCGGTTCGTCAGTGGGGAGCTTGGTTGCCTCGCTCTTTCCGTCTGCGCTGTAATAACAGTATTAATCGCTAATAGTTATTAAGAAGTTACTATGCTTCTAGTGAATTACTATGCTAAGCGCTTTACATAAATTATTTCATCTAATCCTTACCATAACCCTTGAAAGTGAGCAGTTATCCTTAATTTACAAATGAGGGTAAGTAACTTGCCCTAGGTAGCAAAGCTGATAGTCTCTGAGTCAAACCTGGTTTCAGCCTGGTCATCTGACCTTAGAGCTTTGAGCTCCACGTTCCATCGCCTCTCCAGTCCTTATGTGACGGATGACGATGAGCGCTTGCTTTGTGCCTGATGCCACGTTACAGCTGCAGGTAGAGGACCCAGGCTGCGAATCTCAAACTTAACTACATTCTCTTTCTGTCTCTCTCTGAGTTACCTTCTGAAGATGACAAAAAATGAGAATATCGAACCACTCAGACTCAGTGGGGCCCTAGGCTGATTCTGGAGCCACCCTAAGATTCTTCCCTTGAGCTGTGAGTCAAATTCAGGTTCAAATCTCAGTTCCATCCTTTACTGGCTCAGTATAACTGGCTAAACTTCTCTCCAAAATAACTGCTTTCAGCTCTGCTTCCTTGGCTGTAGAAACACAGAGTCACCGTCCCCAATCTTGTGGTGATGCTGTAAGTCCACAGTCTAGGTTGGGAAGGGGCATTTGAGAAATGGGGGTCCCCTTCCCTCCCTCCCTGAGTTAGTTCCATGATATAAGGCAGCCCAGGAGGGGCGCTGGGCATGGCTTTTCCAAAATGGGTCAGAGGTCCTTTAAGATTGACGACACCCTTTCTGGAGATGCTAAAGAAGCAGTTACTTTATTTGTGTATCCGCCCAGTGTCTCTTTCCCTCTCTAGACTGGTGCCCTCCATTGGGACTTTCTGCATTTATGGAAATGTTCTGTATCTGCATTGTCCAACATGGTAGTCAAGTCACACGTAACGTCTGAGCACTTGAAACGTGGCTAGTGAAACTGAAGAACTAAATTTAACCTTTATTCAATTTTTAAATCTTTTAAACTTAAAATTAAACTTTTGTAGCCAGTGGCCACTTTATTGGGCAGCAAAACTCCAGAGAGCTCAGTGTTCACTCTCGTATCCCCAGAGCCTGGCACAGCATCTGCCCTTAGTAAGTGCTGGAGACGTATGTTTTAAATGAGCGAATGCAAATTATTCACGAGTCTTCCTGAACTACAAAAGTAGGCATTTGCATGTAGGAAGGCTTGGGATCTGGGATAGCCAGAAGTTTAGTGAGCACCATTTTCAGGAAAGAAAGAGAGGATGAAACTGTCAAACGTGTAGGTATCACCTAAATGGGGGAGTCTGAAACCCACGACAGCCTATGCCGGGTATAAAGTACTAAGTTAAGGAATACATGCCACCTCCCTATTTTGTTATTATTTCATTTTTACTGCAGTGATTAGGAATCAGATCCTTAAAGCAAGAAGGGAAAACTGTGGGCTTAATGGCAAAGTCCCTAAGAAGGGGAGGAGCTGGAGAGACTGTGTCACTGCACAGTGAACCCTGGCAGGGAGAGAACCCAGGGGATAGCGCAGGAGGCCGGAAGATGGCAGGGATCTTGGGCTCATGTAGGAGGGAAGGGAATAGAGATATTGCTCTGGGATTTAACAGCTTGGAGGCTCAGCTAGGTCACCTGGTGTAAACTCAGTTACCTTTAGAGTTCCTACTTTGAAGTTAAAATTGAAGAATTGAGAATACTGACTCTTTCCATTTTCCTGCCTGTGGAGTCTCTCTGGCCTTAGCCTCAAGCAATTTCTCTTTCTGTCTCACTCTCTTCTCTCTTTCCTGTGAGCCTAATATAAAGATAATAATCATCAACATTTTTCAAGCACATACAAAGACTTAGAGTCTAAATGGACTATATCTTTTTTTTTTTTTCTCCTTGAGATGGAGTCTCACTCTGTTGCCCAGGCTGGAGTGGAGAGATGTGATCTCCACTCACTGCAACCTCTATCTCCCGGGTTCAAGTGATCCTCCCACCTCAGCCTCCTCAGTAGCTAGGATTACAGGCATGTGCCACCATGCCTGGCTAATTTTATTTTTTAGTATTTTTAGTGGAGATGGGGTTTCACCATGTTGGTTAAGCTGGTCTCGAACTCCTAACCTCAAGTGATCTGCCACCTCAGCCTCCCAAAGTGCTAGGATTGTAGGTGTGAGCCACTGCGCCTAGCCTGGACTATATCATTTAATCCTTCTATGGAGATCTGAGGTAGGTGATGTTAGGCAGCATTTATCAATTACTTATTATTACCAAGCACTGCTCTAACTCTTTAAATTTTTACAACCACCCCACTTTCCATGGGTAGGTGCCACTGTCATCATCATCAACATCCTTCAGTTTACAAAGGAGCATCCTGTGACCTAGAGGGGCCGAGTAATTTACCCAAGACTACACAGCCAGTGAGCAGCAAACCCAGGATTTGAAACCTGGACAACTGGGCCCTGGAGATAACCCTACTGCCAGTTTCTGGGAGTTACTTTATTGGTATCAACTCTTTTAATCTTCATAATAATCCTATAAAGTGGAGATGCTTATTATCATACCTGTTTCATGGGTGGCAAAGCTGAGGTTAAACGAGGTTAGGTAATTTGTCCCAAATTATACAGCTAATTAGATCTGGGGCCAAAATTCGAACCTAGTCAGTTGGACATCCGAGGTTACTCTTTAAACCACTGGGGTGGATGGTCCGGCTTGAATAATGTCCTCTCCCAATTTATGTCCTTCCTAGGACATCAGAATATGAACGTTTTTGGAACTAGAGTTATTGCAGATGCAACTGGCTAAATTGGGATTACACCAGAGCAGGGTGGACCTTCAGTCCAACAGGACTGGTAAGAGGAGAAGGGACACCCAGACACCTGGGGGAGATGTCCATGTGGAGACGGTGGCAGACGTCGGAGGGAAGCATCTACAAGCCAAGGAATACCAAACATTAGCTGCAAACACCAGGAGTTAGGAAAAAACAAGGAAGGATCCTTCCTAGAGCCTGCAGAGAGCCTGGTCCTCCCGATCTGCTTTCAGACTGCCAGCCCACGGATCTGGGAGATGATAAGTCTCTGTTGTTTTAAGCTACCCAGTTTGCGGTACCTTGTGGTAGCAGCCCAGGAAAACTTAAGACAGTGGGATATACATTCTAAGATGGAGAAGGAATCAGCATTTTTTTTTTTTTTTGAGATGGAGTTTCCCTCCTCTCACCCAGTCTGGAGTGCAGTGGTGCGATCTCAGCTCACTGAAGCCTCCACTTCCTGGGTTCAAGCAATTCTCCTGCCTCAGTCTCCTGGATAGCTGGAATTACAGGCACACCCCACCATACCTGGATAATTTTTTTTTTTTTTGATATTTTTAGTAGAGATGGGGCTTCACCATGTTGGCCAGGCTGGTCTTGAACTCCTGATCTCAGGTGATCTGCTCACCTCAGGCTCCCAAAGTACTAGGGTTACAGGTGTGAGCCACCACATCCAGCCGGAATGGACAATTCTTTAACTTGCTGGTCAGCACGAATTAGTATAAACTTTGGAGCTGCTCTGAAAACTCAGGTTGAGGCTACGTTTTAGGGATGATGAGAGAATGGGCAAGAGGATAGAAAAGAGAGCTCGACTCCCGACTCGAGGGATTGACCCAGTCCCACACAACCAGATGGTGGAAGGCTGATCGGGTCTGTGCCTCCCTTTAGGATTATAGTTTAGGTTTTGGAGGCAAATATGAATAGTCCCAGTTTTACATCCAGGCTCCTACCTACTACCTGGGTGAGCTTAAACAAATTCCGTAAATTCTCTAAGCCTCTGTTTCTTCCTCTGAAAAAGTGGTGATGATAATAGTTTTTCATTTGAGGATGGTTGCCAGGTTTAAATGAGGCAATACAAATAATGCCCCATACACACACGAAGCCCTCAATGAATTATAACTGTTATTTTTCTCCTGGGCGTTGGAAAAGTGACTGAAGGAAGGAATGACATCAGGCCTGGATGGTTTACGTTCCAGAGCTGAACTCTATAATCAGAAGGTCGAATATATGACCTCCAGGGTCCTGTGCCGTTCTATACTCTTTCCCCCTTCGCTGGTGCTTCTCATACAGCTGGAATCAATGAAATTTTTTAGAGCCCTTTCTCTGCTAATCCAGTAGGTGGCGATGAACCTCCGTCATTTTTCTTTATGAAGCTTTTACTCTTCAGCCCTGATACTGGCTGTGTTGTGGGATGAGGCCACTGGGAGTGATTGAAACAATTCAGACCGAGGGGACTCTTTTGGGAAGCTTTAAGCACCCCTCAGGGCACAAACAGGCATTCATCCTCACCCCAGAGGGACTTCCCAAGAGCCCTTCTGATGATGGTTATCCCCGGGGGCAGCCAGCTCAGACACAAAATTTATACTTATAATAAAAGGCCTCCGATTTTGTTCCCAGAACAAGGATATATCATCTTGCTAAATCCCAGAGGGAACGCAGCTCTACTGGCTAAGAGGCGAACCCCATCTCCATGGTAAATCTCATGGTGTTTTCTGAGGCCGCGACGTGCTCCTGTAAATTTGGAGCCCACAGAATGGACATCATCTGGAACTTCTTAGAAATGTGAAATGTCAGGCCCCACCCCAGACCTGTTAAATCAGATGGTGCTTTTCAAGGATCTCCCCAGGTGAATTTTGCAGTTGAGAAAGTTTGAGAAGTCCTGTCCTTCAGGATCTCAGAGGGAAATATTTCTTCTCACCAGCCTATAATTAGTTCTCTTTAGTCCAGTGGAGAATAAATAATAAGCTAACATTGTCAACATGTGTTATATTTACAAAGAACACTATTATTGTACTCCTAAAGGATACATATATATGTTTATATATGTATATATATGTTTATATATGTATATATATGTTTATATATGTTTATAAACATATATATGTTTATATATAAACATATACATATATATGTTTATATATATATTTATATATATATAAATATATATATAAATATATATATATTTATATATATAAATATATATATAAATATATATTTATA
>CAUYLG010074127.1:0-39272 GCA_963573385.1 Cacajao melanocephalus
CCCCCGTCATGTGTTCTGTACCATACTTCTGTGTATTCACCCCCAGCCCCCGTCGTGTGTTCTGTACTATACCTCCATGTATTCTCCCCTCAGCCCCCGTCTTGTGTTCTGTACTATACCTCCGTGTATTCACGTCACTTATTTGTCCATGTGCTAAGCTATGTGGGCTGGCTTCTGGGCTCCCTCAAATCCTTGCACACATCTTTCTATGAGCTTATGCCCTCGGTTTTGAGTCTTTAGATTCTAGAGCCTAGAGAGGCGGCCACAGTGAGGCCTGGGGAAATACATGCACCCACAATGTCGGGCTGCAGGGTAGAGCTAAGCCCAGTGCAGCCCCATCTTCCCTGGCCCAGCCTGGTCTCCTAGCCAATTGGGAAATGCTGAACCCTTCCAGCATTATCATAGCTCTGTCCTCTGTCCTGGGGTCTGCATCTGGTACATAACAACTGAAATTTCTAATTTTCTTAGTTTTTCACTGGAAATGAGGGTTGTTCATTAGTAGTGGTTAAAATTGTAGTTAATATATGTAATTTAAAATACTAGACATAAAGAAAACAATTCTGTATGAAAATATCAAAGATAGGATATGTTCTTGGTAGGGAAGTTTATAAATAAGACATAAAGATGTGGGTTTTGTTCATGGAAATGCAGTTTTGTCCAGTTCAGAGGTTATTTAAAGGTTATTTCACATTGAAGGAATAAGAGAAGAATGAAGTAAATAAAACAGAATGAGGATTGGAGGCAGAGTAAGATGGCACAATAGAAGCCTTCACCGATCATCCCCCACACAGGGACACCAATTTAACCACTATCTGCACACCAAAAAAGCATCTTCATAAGAACCAAAAATCAGGTGAGCACTCAAAGTACGTGGTTCTAACTTCATATCACTGAAAGAGGCACCGAAGAGGTGGAAAAAACAGTCTTGAGTTGCTGACACAAGACCCCTCCCCCGAAGCAGTGGGCGTGGAGCAGAGACCATTTCTGTACTCTGGGAAAGGGGGCATTGAACTCAGTGCTGCGTCCATCATAGCAGAAAGGAAAACTGGACCAAACTCAGCCCATACCCACCCGCAGAGGGAGCACTTAAAACAGCCCTAGCCAGAGCCAGAGAGGTGCCATCCATCCCAGTGGCTGGAACCTGAGTCCCGCAAGCCTCACCACCGCGGGCTACCATGCTCAGGAGATCTAAATAAACCTGAAAGACACTCTAGGCCACAAGGACTGCACCTCATGGGAGAGTCCTCCTGAGGGGCGGGGCCCAGAGACAGTGGACGATGGGAGCACGTGACCTACTGAAACACCCAGCGGGGCAGCTGAGGCAGTGCTGGCATCACTCTCCCCTAAACCCAGGCTGAACAGCTCACAGCTCTCCTTCCACTTGAGGAGACGAGAGGGAAGAGTGGGAGGACTTTGTCTTGCATCTCAAATACCAGCTCAGCCACAGCGGGTTAGGGTCAGTCAAGGTCGGGAGGCCCTCGTTCCAGCCCTAGCGTCCAGATGACAATTCTAGACACACCCTGGGCCGGAGGGGAATCTGCTGCCGTGAAGGGAAGGACCTAGACCTGGCAGCAGACACCGTCTGCGAACTGAAGAGCCTTTGGGCCCTAAACCACCAGCAGTATTACCCACATATTATGTCGAGGGCCTCAGGTGAGCCCTGAGACTTACTGGCTTCAGGTAAGACTCAGAACATTCACACATCTGATGGGTACAGGCAAGACTCCATTTGCATGAGAAAGCAGAGGGAAAAGTAAAGGGGACTTTGTCTTATACCTTAGGTCCAGCTCAGCCATAGCAGGGTAGAGCGCCACATAGGCTCTCGGGATCCCCATTCCAGGACTTGGCACTTGGATGGCATTTCTGGGCCTGCCCTGGGCCAGAGGGGAGGCCACCATCCTGAAGGGTGAGTCCCAGGCCAGGAAGCATTCACCACAAGCTGACCACAGAGCCACTGGGCCTTGAGGGACATTGGCAGTCGTCTGGCAGAACTCCCCATGGGCCTGTGGTGGCAGTGGCCACAAAGTGAAAAGGGGAGGGAAGAGTGGTAAGGGCTGTGTCTTACAGTTGGAATGCCAGGTCAGCTGCAGTACAATAGAACAGCAGGTTGACACCTGAGGTTTTTACTGCTCATGCCTGGCTCCTAGATGGCACCCTGGACCCACTGGGGCCTGCGGAACTCTCCACCCTGAGAAGAAGACACAGAGCTGGCTGGCTTTGCCATTTACCGATTGTAGAGCCCCAGGCCCTGAGTGAACACAGGCAGGGGCCAGGGAGTGATGACTGCAGGTCTTGGGTGAGGCCCCGTGCTGTACTGTCTTCAGGTCTGACCTAGTGTGGTCACAGTGGTGGTAACCACATGGTGATTTTGTCACTCCACCACCAACCTCAGGTGGCTCAGAACAGAGAGAGAGAGAGACTCAACTCGTTTGAGAGAAAGTAAGGGAGGAGTACAAGAGTCTCTGCTTGATAATATAGAGAATTCTCCCAGATCTTGTCAAGACCATCAAGGCGGTACCTCTACGAGTCTGTAAGAATCACAGAGCTACTGGGCTTGGGGTACCCTCTAAATCAGGTACAGCTTAGATAATAACATCTAAGTCATCCAAATACCTGAATGCCTTCACAGGAAGGATGGGTACAAACAAGCCCAGACAGAAAAGACTATAATTAACACCTAAGTCTTCGATGCCCAGACACAGACAAGCATCTGCACGTACCAACACCATCCGGGAAACATGACCTCACCAAATGAACTAAACAAGGCACCAAGGACCAATCCTGAGGAAACAGAGATATGACCTTTCAGAAAGAGAATTCAAAATAGCTGTGTTGAGGAAACTCAACAAAATTAAAGATAACACAGAAAAGGAATGCAGAAATTTTTCAGATAAATTTAACAGAGATTGGAATAATTCTTTTTAATTAAGCAGAAATTCTAGAGTTGAAAAATGCAATAGGCATACTGAAGAATGCATCGGACTCTTTTAATAGCAGAATTAATCAATCAGAAGAAAGAATTGGTGGGCCTGAAGGCAGGCCATTTGAATATAGACCTTCAGAAGAGACTGAAGAATAAGCTGGGTACAGTGGCTCATGCCTGTAATACCAGAACTTTGGGAGGCTGAGGCACGCAGATCATAAGGTCAGGAGATTGAGACCATCCTAGCCAACATGGTGAAACCTCATCTCTACCAAAAATGCAAAAATTAGTCTGGCATGGTGTCAGATGCCTGTAATCCCAGCTATTCGGGAGGCTGAGGCAGGAGAATTGCTTGAACCTGGGAGATGGAGGTTACAGTGAGCCAAAATTGCGCCACTGCACTCCAAACTGGCAACAGAGCAAGACTCCATCTCAAAAAAAAAAAAAAGAAAAAGAAAATAAATAAAACACAATGAAGAATGCCTACAGGATATAGCAAAAAGCCTCAAAAAGGCAAATCTAAGAGTTGTTGGTCTTAAAGAAGAGGTATAGAAAGCAATGCGGTAGAAAGTTTACTCAAAGGGATAAAAACATAGAACTTCCCAAACCTAGAGAAAGATATCCCAGTACAAGAAGGTTATCAAACACCAATATTCAATCCAAAGAAGACTACCCCAAGGCATTTAATAATCAAATTCTCAAAGGTCAAGGATAAAGAAAAGATCCTAAAAGCAGCAAAAGAAAAGAAACAACATGCAATGGAGCTCCAATACATCTGGCAGCAGACTTTCCAGTGGAAAACTTACAGGCCATGGGAGTGTGGCATGACATATTTAAAGTGCTGAGGACAAAAACCACTTTATGCTGGAATTGCATATACAGTGAAAATATTCTTCAAACATGAAGGAGAAATAAAGACTTTCACAGACACAGCTGAGAGATTTTATCAACAACAGACCTGTTATGCAAGAAATGCTAAAGAGAGTACTTCAATCAGAAAGAAAAGGATGTTACTGAGGAATAAGTAATCACCTGAAGGCATAAAACTAATTGGAAAGAATCAGTACATAGAAAAACACAGAATATTGTAACACTGTGTAGTAATGTAAACTATTCTTATCCTAAGAAGAAAGACTAAACAATGAACCAATCAAAAATAGTAGCTACAACAACTTTTTAAGACATATACAGTACAATAAAATGTAAATATAAAAAACACAAAGTTAAGAAGTGTGGAAACAAAGTTAAAGTGCAGAATTTTTATTAGTTTTGTTTTTGCTTGTTGGTTTGTTTCTTTATGAAAAAAGTGTTAAATTTTTATCAGCTTAAAATAATGGGTTATAAGATAGTATTTGCAAGCCACATGGTAACCTCAAACCAAAAAACATACAACAGATACAGAAACTGAAAACCAAGAAACTAAATAATATCACCAGGGAAAATAACTTTCAATAAAAGGAAGACAAGAAGGAAAGACAGTAGGAAGAGAAGACCAGAAAACAAATAACAAACTGGCAGGAGTGAGTCCTTACTTATCAATAACAGTAAATGTAAAAGCACTAAACTCTCCAATCAAAAAAACACAGAATGGTTGAATGGAATTTTTTTAAAAACCTACCAAAAAAAAAAAAAAAAAAACACTTTACCTATAAAGACTCACATAGACAGAATAATAAAGGGATGAAAAAATATATTCCATGCCATTAGAAACCAAAAATGAACAGAAATAGTCACACTTATTTCAGACAAAATAGATTTCAAGACAAAAACTATAGGAAGAGACAAAGAAGGTCATTATATAAATAATAAGGATGTCAATTCAGCAAGAGGACATAACAATAGTAAATATACATGCAGCAAACATTGGAGCACCCAGATATATGAAGCAAATATTATTAGAGCTAAAGAGAGATAGACTCCAATACAATAGCCAGAGATGTCAACACCCCATTTTTAGCACTGGACAGAAAATCAACAAGGAAACATATGACTTAATCTGCCCTATAAAACAAATGGATCTAATAGATATTTATAGAACATTTTATCCAATTGCTGCAGAATACACATTCTTTTTCTAACCACATGGATCATTCTCAAAAACAGACTATATGTTAGGTCACAAAAAGAGTCATAAAACATTCAAAAAACAGAAATAATAACAAGCATCTGCTCTGAAAACAATGAGATAAAACTATAAATTAGTGACAGGAGGAATTTTGGAAACTATACAAATGCATGGAAATTAAACAATATGATTCTGAATAACTAGTGGATCAATGAAGAAATTAAGAAGGAAATTGAAAAATTTCTTGAAACAAATGATAATGGAAACACAACATACCAAAAGCTATGGGACACAGTAAAAGCAGTATAAAAACGGAAACTTATAGCCAGAAATATCAAAAAAGTAGAAAACTTCAAATAGACAAAATAACAATGCATCTTAAAGAACTAGAAAAGCAAGAACACACCAAACCCAAAATTAATAGAAGAAATAATAAAGATCAGAGCAGAAATAAATGAAATTAAAATGAAGAAAACAATACAAAAGATCACTGAAACAAAAAGTTAGCTTTTTGAAAAGTTAAACAAAATTGACAAACCTCTAGCCAGGCTAAGAAACAAATAGAGAAGATCCAAATAAATAAAATCGGAGATGAAAAAGGTGATATTACAGCTGATACCTCAGAAATCAAAGGATAATTAGTGGCTAGATGAGTAACTATATGGCAATGAATTGGAAAATCTAGAATAAACAGACAAAATGCTAGATACATACAACCTATCAAAATTAAACCATGAAGAAATCCAAAACCCAAACAGAGCCAAAATTATCCCAAAAAGGAAAGCCTAGGATCCAATGGCTTCACTGCTAAATTCTACCAAATGTTTAAAGAAGAACTGATACCAATTCTACTAAAACTATTCTAAAACATAGAGGAGGGAATACTTCCAAATTCATTCTACAAAGCCAGTGTTACCCTGATATCAAAATCAGACAAAAATCACCAAAAAAAGAAAACTACAGACCAATATCTCTGATAAATACTAATGCAAAAATATTCAACAAAATACTAGCAAACCTAATTCAACAATATATTAAAAAGATCATTCATCATAACCAAGTGGGATTTATTCCAGGGTTGCAAGAATGATTCAACATATAAAAATCAATGTGATACATCATATCATCAGAACGAAAGACAAAAGCTATATGATTATTTCAACTGAGGCTGAGCAAGCATTTGATAAAGTTCAACATTCTTTCATGAAAAAAGCTCAAAAAAACACCTGGGAATAAGAGGAATATGCCTCAACATAATAAAAGCCACATATAACAGACCCTCAGGTAGTATCATACTGAATGGAAAAAAACTGAAATGAAAGCCTTTCCTCTAAGATCAGGAACACAACAATACTCACTTATACCACTGTTATTCAACATTGTACTGCCAATCTTAGCTAGAATGATCAGACAAGAAAAAAAAAAAAAGGGCATCCAAATTGAAATGGGAGAAGTGGAATTATCCTTATTTGCAAATGATATCATATTATATTTGGAAAAACCTAAAGACTCTATCAAAATACTATTAGAAATGGTAAATAAATTCAGTAAAATTGCAGGATATAAAATTAACACACAAAAATTAGTAACATTTCTACATGCCAACAGTGAACAATCTGAAAAAGAAATTTAAAAAGTAATCCCATTTACAATAGCCACACATAAAATTAAATACTTAGGAATTAATCAAAGAAGGGAAAGATCTCTACAATGAAAACTATAAAACACTGATGAAATAAATTGGACACTAAAATATGGAAAGATAGCCTATGTTCATGGGTTGGAAGATCAATATTGTTAAATATCCACACTATCCAAAGCAATCTACAGATATCATGTAATCCCTATTAACATACCAATAACATTCTTCAGAGAAATAGAAAAAAACAATTCTAAAATTTATATAAAACCACAAAAGACCCAGACTAGCCAAAGCTATCCTGAGCACAAAGAACAAAACTGTAGGAATCACATTAGCTAACTTCAAATTATACTACAGAGCTATGGTAACCAAAACAACATGGTACTGGCACAAGAACAGAAACATAGACCAATGGAACAGAATAGAGAAGCCAGAAACAAATCCATGCACCTACATTGAATACATTTTCGACAAAGGTGACAAAAACATACGTTACAGAAAAGAAAGTCTCTTCAGTAAATGGTGCTGGGAAAACTGGATATCCATAAGCAGAATAATACATTTTATCTATATCTCTTGTATTATATAAAATCAAATCAAAGTGGATTAAAGACTTAAATCTAAGATGTCAAACTATGTGTCTGCTACAAGAAAACACTGGGGAAATTCTCCAGGACATTGTTCTGGGCAAAAATTTGAGTGATATCCCACAAGCACAGGCAATCAAAGCAAAAATGGATAAAGAGGATCACATCAGGTTTAAAAGCTTCTGTACAGGAAAGAAAACAAGCAACAAAGTGAAGACACAACCCACAGAATGAGAGAAAATATTTGCAAACTACCCATCTGACACGAGATTAATAACCAGAATATATAAGGAGCTCAAACAACTCTACAGGAAAAAAATCTAATAATCTGAGTAAAAATAGGCAAGAGATTTGCACAAACGCTTCTCAAAAGAAGACAAACAACAGGGATATGAAAAGGTGTTCTATATCATTGATCATCAGAGAAATGCAAATCAAAACTACAGTGAGCTATCATCTTACCCCAGTTAAAATGGCTTATATTGAAAAGACAGGCAATAACAAATGCTGGTGAGGATTTGGAGACAAGGGTACGCGCATAACCTGTTTGTGGGAATGTAAATCAGGAAAACCACTTTGGAGAAGAGTTTTGAGATTCCTCAAAAAACTAAAAATTGAGCTACGATGCAATCCAGCAATCCTACTCCTGGGTGCATACCCAAAAGAAAGGAAATCAGTATACAAGGAAATCTGTACTCCCATATTTGTTGTAGCACTGTTCACCATAGCCAAAATTTGGAAGCAGTCTAAGTGTCCATCGATACATGAGTGCATAAAGAAAATGTGATACTTATACATATTGAAGTACCCTCCAGCCATAAGGAAGAATGAGATTCTATTATTTGCAGCAATATGGATGGAATTGGAGGTCAATATGTTAAGTGAAATAAGCCAGGCACAGGAAGATAAACATCGCATGTTCTCATTTATTTGTGGGATCAAAAAATCAAAACGATGGAACTCATGGAAGTAGAGAGTAGAATGATGATTACTAGAGGTTGGAAAGGGTAGTGAGGAGTGAGGATGGTTAATGAGTACAAAAAGTAGTTAGAAAGAATGATTAAGACCTAGGATTTGATAGCATACCAGTCTGACTATAGTGAATAATAATTTAACTGTATGTTTTAAAATAACTAAAAGAGTAGAATTGGATTGCTTGTAATACAAAGGATGAATGTTTGAGGGGATGGAGACCCAATTTTCCATGTTGTGATTATTGTGCATTGCATGCCTGTACCAAAATATCTCATGTACCCCATGAATATATACACCTATGTACCCACAAAAAATAATAAAAAAAAAATCTACAACCCAGGAAAACCTGCCAGATTACCAGTGCCTGCCTGTTTCAACTGAAGATGTTTCTAACCCAAATCTGGGCATCTTCACAGCTGACTGCCCTCCAGACTCTAAAGAAACTAATTTATAGGCTGTTCCAAATGTTACCTTATTTTTCCTCTGTTTTCGTAGAAATGTCTCTTCTCAAAGATGTTTGGCCAAGCTTTGAAAGCCCATCTGCAAGGCCACCTGTTGCAATGGGAAACAACAGTTTAACTAATCTAATATCACAACTAAGAGGCTGATTCGAGAAGATATGACATGACATACTTATATTTGTTCTTTTCTGCTTAACCCAATTAGTTTTCCTCCCTCGTATCTCAAAACTTCTAAACCAAATCTCTCCATAGCTACCAATCCTACTTTAATAAGTGAAACTTTTTTCTTTTTTTGAGACAGGGTCTCTCTGTGTCACCCAGGATAGAGTGGCACAACCTCAGCTCACTGCAACCTCCCCCTCCCAGGCTCAAGCGATCCTCCCACCTCAGCCTGCTGAATAGCTGGGACTACAGGCACGTGCCACCATGCCCAGTTAATTTTCTTTTTCTTAATCTGTAATGATGGGCTTTCACCATATTTCCCAGGCTGATCTGAAACTCCTGGGCTCAAGCAATCCTCCTGCCTCAGGCTTCTACAGTGTTGGGATTACAGGCATCCCAACATTAATAAGTGAAACTTTCTAAAAATAAAGTTTCAAGTGGGGAACTAAAAGAAACCAAAAAATGTTTCACTCCAAAATATACTTCTTTGACCTATTTTGAGATGACTATTCAGAGGAGTCTGCAAACACAAGAATCACGCTGCAAAGCTGAGTCTTTTGTGGGGATTTGCATCTGTACGGAAAATAAAGTGAAGTAAACAGCAGATGCAAACAGGCTTTTTCTGAAGCCGCACCTTGTCCAGAACAAGGAAAGATTAACTGAGAGCCTGACACTTTTAAAGGTTTTATGGAAACATCTACCACAAGCTCCCATCTCTTCTTTTTTATATTATTTATTTATTTTGAGACAGAGTCTTGCTCTGTCGCCCAGGTGGAATGTAGTGGCGTGATCTCAGTTCACTGCAACCTCCACCTCCCGGGGTCCAGCGATTCTCCTGCCTTAACCTCCCAAGTAGCTGGGACTACAGGTGCCCACTACCACACACAGCTAATTTTTCTACTTTTAGTAGAGACAAGGTTTCACCATGTTGGCCAGGGTGGTCTCGAACTCCTGACCTCAGTTGATCCACCCGCCTCAGTCTCCCAAAGTGATGGGATTACAGGCATGGGCCACTGCACCGGCCTCCCATCTCTCCTTTCTGAGAGCTGCTACCTGTGAGATCACCTGCATAACAAGACCACATTTGCAGCACACCTGCCTCTTCTCTCCCTCCCATAACCTCTCATGCCCCCATAACCTGTCTTGACAAGCTTCAAGCCCTTGTATCTAACCTCAAGGTAGTATTAAAGAGTTGTGAATGAAAAATACAATTTGGGGACCCCATATTCACCATACCTAAGGGGAAAAGTCAAGCCTGAGAACTGAGTCACACAAAATACCTCCCATTTTGTTCCTAAACAGCTACAAAGATGAAGGACTACATACTTACCTCCCTCACAATTTTCTCACAAGGAAATTCTGGGGGTGCCCCAAGATCCTCACCCTACAACAGTTCTGTTGAATTTCACCCTGACAATGTAAACTAACAACTTACGTTCAGAGGAACGAGAAAAAGGATGAAACCAGAAGTCATACCTCTGCTCAGCAGAGACAAATGCGTATTTGACTGCTTCCTCCACTGTTTACTCACCTCAGGAAAAACGCAGATTTACTGAGCACGAGACAAAGGCCTCCACCCTCTGCTTTCACGTGTAAAACGTGGATCCACTGAACGCTGATGAAACCCTCAAAAGAATGCAGCTCTTCTCCAGACTTAACTTGCTCAGCAAAAAAAAAAAAAAAAAAAAAAGAATGCAACTCCTTCCTGCCCACCGTTCTCCCATTTAAATATGGAAGCACTCAAAATCCTCTTTGGAAAAAGTGCGGGCCACAGACTTTCTTGTGGCTAGTGCCTCCTCTTCCTGGGTGTATCATCAACCTTGGCAAAATAACTCTAAATTGATTGAGACCTGTCAGCTGTCTGGACGTTTCAGTTTTTCAAATTTGTGTGACTCCCATGCCCAACTGCACAATAATAAATCTGTATGCCTTTTTTTTCCTGTTAATCTATCACCAGTTTGTTTTACAGATTCAAATTATCAAAGCTTCAGTGAAAAAATTAAACTTTTATGTACTTTGCATATATAAAATAATTTATAATTTTCCAAGTATACCTATGGTCACAGCAGCATGATTCACAACAGCTAAAAGGTGGATGCGACCTAAGTGTCCATCAGTGGATGAATAAACAAAGCGTCATCTATCCTTGCAGTGGGACAGTATTCAGCTGATAAATGCTTGAGGAGATAAGACACCACAATTACCCTGATTTGATCATTACGCATTGTAGGCTTGTGTCTAAATATCATATGTACCCCATAAATAGGTACAATATTATGTATCCATAATTAAAAATAATTTTTTAAAAATGAAGGAAATTCTGATACATACTACAACATGGATGAACCTTGAGAACATTATGCTAAGTGAAATAAGCCAGACACAAAAGGACAATTGTCGTATGATTCCACTTATATGCGGTACCTCAAATAGTCAAAATCATAGAGACAGGTTGCCGGGGACTGGGGAAGAGAGAATGTGGCGTTATTGTTTAATGGGCAAAATTTCAGTTTGGGAGGATAAGAAATTTCTGGAGATGGATAATGATTATGATTGTACAACAAAGTGATGCCACTGAACTGTATACTAAAAAATGGTTAAAATGGTAACTTGTATATATTTTACAATTTTTAAGCGTTTTTAAAACATCAATAGAGGATCAATAAAAGAAATTTTAGAAATCACACAAGGAACCACCACACAATGGAAAACAATGAACTAAACCCACATATGCTGATATGGAATGCTTGCCAAGGTCACACACACATCCAAGCTGATGAGCAGTAGGGATGGAATGCCTCCATTCACACTACAGAGACTCTATCTGGAAAAGACTCAAGAAACTGGTAGCTGTGATTGATGGCGGCTGGGCAGGGGGACATGGCAGCACAGAGTTCAGGGGTGAGTTCAGGACTTACCTACTCCAAAAAAAAAAAAATCAGTTCGTTTTGAAAACATCAATCTTCTGAATTATCCATAGCACCAAGAGAGAGGAATAAAAAATAACTAGATCCACCCCTAACACACCAATTCTGGGGAACTGAATTTCAAGAGGTCAAGTGACATTCCAATGAACACACTGGTGACAGAACTGAGATCACTTATCCAGTATGTACTTCTTCTGAATGTTAGAAATATTTGATAAAAATATTTTTTAAAAAAAGTCTCTTTCTTCATTGCTAGCTTATTAAAGCAGAAAATATTGTTTTCCCCATAAATAAACTATGTTTGGGGAAACTAATATTTTATAGTTTAATTTTTGCATCAGCAAGATTTCCATGTTTGGTAACATTTGCCTCTGTACGTAACTGTGTTTTTAAATTTTCAAGTCTTCTTTGATTTTTCTAGTCCTTTACTTCCTGGTTGGGGCTTTCATTGATCATGATTTTAATTTCCATGTTTGTTGTTGTTCACATAACCAAATACGTAAAGATTTTTTTTAAATAGACGTTTTTAAATAATCACAAAAAATGAGACCTTCATACATGCATATGCATATGTATCTGTACCTACATATATGTATCCTGATTCCCCATTCAACACTTTTCCCACTCTGTCATACTTTAGCAGCTTAAGCTGTAAAAACATCGTACTTGGAAGTTCTTAAAGACATGACTTCTTCGTTTTATTTGCAAATCAAAACTCACATCCTCCACAAGGTGGTTTTCAGCCAAGCATCCTGCTTTATAGTTCACCAACCACAAACTGCTAACTGTAAGATCTACAGAGTCCACAAGGTGGCACTAGATCCCGCTGGTCAAAATCCATAACCTAGTAAGGATTTCTAGAAAACAGGGTTAGAGAGGTGCCTCTGGCATCAGCAAAGATGAAACACTGAGGCTAACATGAAAGGCATCTTGTTTCTATCTAGAAGGACAACTGCCAGCCAACACATCCGAAGCTCTAATTACATACTTAAAGATTCATCCGAAATGCCCAGTGCCCAGCGTTAAGTTATAGATGGCCTATGGTGGAGTGTATTTCTTCCAGTGGCAAATTTACATCTGTTCCTTTGGACACACTTCATTATTAGTATTTGATCATCTTAAACATATTTCCATAAACTCCCTCCCAGTATACATTCCCCCCAAATATATGTACACATATATACCCACAGACTTGAACATACAAACCATGAAATCTATTTTCAGGGTTTTTGGCAAGAACTCATAACCACATCCCTTTAAAATAATATTCACATCACACAAGTTAACTGTTTTTTGTAATTTTGTTCTCGTCCCCCCCCCTTTGTAATTCTTAATTTTCAAGTTATGAAGATCCCACAACTAAGAATAAAACTTGGTGGTTTAAGCCTCAGCTCAGATAATAAAAATCTTTAAACTCATCACAAAAAGATCTATTTCTGATCTTTATAATCTTATATCAATTTGTCAGACTGCGAAAGTTCATCACTAGCCTTTTAAATACAATAAATTATAAAGAATAACACCCAGCATGTGACCTTTTATAGATTTTCAGCCAATGACTAAGCCTCAGAAATGCCTTTTAAAAAAGGCTGAAAATCTGAAGTCATTTAAGCCTTTTTTGGTGCCTATTATCACGGCTTTTTTAAAGCTACAAATTGGCCAGGCGTGGTGGCTCATACCTGTAATCCAAGCACTTTGGAGGCCAAGGCGGGCGGATCACCTGAGGTTGGGAGTTCAAGACCAGCCTGACCAATATGGTGAAACCCTGTCTTAAAAATAAATAAATAAAATAAAATAAAGCTACAAATCTCCTGGAGATGATTTAATGTGCAGATGCCTTGAGTACGACAGAGAAATTCGACGTGATCTATTCATTTCATTCAGAAACTTTTTCGTGTCTGTAGACCCAGGAATTTTTCCCTCAACAGTAAGGTTATGTGTCTTGCATCCCGATTAATTGAAGCATAACAGCATCTTACGGCCTACAATCTACTTTTTTAAATGAGCACTGAAATTCAAAAGTACACTGTATACAGAAAACCAGGCTGTTTAAAGGACCACATCTCAATTATATTGCATATATAAATTGATTATATTTGTAAGAGTATTTTATATGTGAAACACCCAAAAGATTAATGGGTAGATGGTTTTTAATAATGTGTTTATTTCTAGCAATGTTTATGGTACTAAGGCCAACTTTCTTAAAATTCGAAGGGATAATAAATATTAATATGTATCAATAAAATTGAGAACTCACTCCAGTCCCAGGCTAACTCCAGTGTTGGGGAGAATGGGCACTGTGGGCAGCTAGGTTGATTCTACTGCCAGCCTAAAAGCTTTTGCATGATTTCCAGAAGACCATGGCAGACTGTGTGCAGACTGATGAACGGGGAACCAGTGACCGAGAATCAGCATCAAAATATCATCTCAGTGTTGACAATTTACCATCTTCCCTTGATCTTCAACTCATAACCAAACAATTTTCAGACAAGACTCAGAAACCGTTTTATTAAATTGGAACACAAAATGCCAGTTATAATGTCAAGCCTTTATCAGAAATCAGTACATAAGTGAGGATACACAGCCAAAAAGAGCCATCAACAAGAGCAGTATAAATTTTAAACAAGTTTCGGATTTCTATACTCAATATGCTAAAGAAAATAAAACCGGAAGAGCAATTTCAATTTCACAATTCACAGTTGATTGGTTTTAATCCCATGACACATGTGCCATTCTGTAGCCCCAGAACACAGATTTCCAAAGCAGTGACTGGCACTCTGACCCAACAGTATACACAGATCTTAAGCCCCTGTACGACATTTTAATAAACAACCCTAATTACATACAGTTTGGGCTGACATAGAATCTTAGCTATATCCTTTACCAAAGATAGTTCTAGTGAAATAGCAAAAGCAGTTTAAAGTTTGCCATGCCATTAAGTGAAGGGTTCTAAAGTCTCCCTTGGTTTACATTTTATTCTCTAATTTAAAACAATGACTGCATTAAAATGCAACCTTAATGGTGAAAGCAAAATCAGTCTTGCTTCTGAATCTAGAGCATATATCCAAGGAGAGGCACCTTATCATCCCCGCAGATATATGGAATGCTTTAAAGCAGGATCTGACATACTCCATTAAGGCATCTCAAAACAGACACATTATACCCAAACTAAATCATTATGGTCAGTCAAGGATACCACAGGTAAACACCAAGTAACACAGTTAGTGTGAAATTCTTACAAAGGACACACAACTTACAAAACCCCAGAAAGGTACTCAGGTACCAAAAGAGGCCAACAATGACCAGCCACTCCAAAAGAGTTTTGTTTCTGTACATGCCATATTTGCAGTGTAGAAATAAACTGCTTTATATGCATTTTGCCCTAGGATATCACTCTGACATGTGGAGTTACTTTTCCTTAAAAAAATATATCATGTAGAGACTACACAAATAACAATAAACGATAGAGAACATTTATTATTTTCACTAGTGAGGGGGTCAATTCAGCACTTACAAAGACATATAAATCAATCATGAAGGTCACCAAAATGCAAGAAAATCTGATAAACGCTGCATTATTAGTATTCAACAGTGCAGCAAGCTTTTTAGCAACTGCATCGGGCTTAATTTGGAACTATAGCCATGGGAATATCTTTAAGTTCAAAGAATTGCAAAATGTCCAAAAATAAAAGTTTAATTAGTAAAAATATGTATTTTTCCCTCCAAGGGCCCAAAGGAAGTGTTCAGTTACTTTGGAAGCCATGAATTCTAGCAAACACACACAAGAATATGAATCTGGAACATTCCCATTCTGATTCAATTCTACCCATTGAATCTGCATGACCTGGAGCAAGTCACTTAAATTTAGATTTTATCCACAAAAAGTGGACATAAACATAAAGGCATATGTCAAAAAAAATTCTAAACATGACTACAGTAAAGCTAAAGTTGGTTACTAAGGCTTACAATTTCAACAACTCATTGTACAGTACAATAATTTTTAATTCTGCTAATTATAGCTGGAGGAAGCATGGACAATTACAATTCTCAAGTAATTCAAATCAAATTATTCAGAAAAATTAATAGTTTCAACTTAGTAAGCTACTTAATCTGTTCTCCTAGAGTTGTTTAAATCAGCTAATCATAGGGGCTTGATCGTTTCCTCCCCTCCACCTTCTGGCAGAGCAGCGGAAAGTCTTGAGGGAGACATGACAAAAGGGAGAAAAGCAGCCACAGACAGAAACGAGGTATTTGCTGATTTCATAAACCCCACTCTGTACTTTATCGTTTTCTGAAGAAGCTGCATGGTTTGGCAAAAATACATCATCAGAAGTGGGAAAAAGAAAAATTATCTTGAAACTTTAAAATTTGTGACAAGCATTTAAAAATGACCAATTCTAAAACAAACTTGTGTTTGAAAGAAATTGTCCTCCTTCACCCTAAGCACACACAAGAGAAATTGGAAGATAAGTCCACAGGAGGGGGAAAAAAAATAGAGAAAAAAGAAAACTACGTAAATTGGCTCAGGTTATCGACTTCATATATCGCTTTCAAAAAAGATATTTAAACAAACAGCAAACTTTAACTGACGACACCCATGCTAAGAATTTAGGGCAGTGTGCTGCCTAAAATTTACTTTGGAATGTTTAAAAAAAAACCTGATGGATCGATGGATGAAAAGAGGGATGGAGAAATGAACAGTTACGTGGCAATACAAGTATAGCCAAATGTTGATGGCAGAATCTAGCAGTGGTTATACTGTAAATTTTTTTCAACTTTGATACATGTCTGAAAATTTCTTGAGAAAATGTTGAGGAGCATATTAGCATTTCTATAATAAAATTAGTCTAACAGTGTGTTTCAAAGATTCTAAATACCCAGGCAATTTAGAATTTTAAATTAAACTAGGGAAAATTTTGCTTTTAATGGCCTAAAACCTGATTTGTGAAGATGCTTCCTTTAATATAGAAATGACCTAATACAATTAATTATTGTGCCAGTCTCTTCAAATACTTTAGTTGCAAATACATAATATTTCCCCTCTCTACAGGAAAGACAAGTTTGAAAATGACCACTAGTATAAAGAATTTTTCCAAACATCCGTGTCAAGCTCTTCCAATCGAACATGCTGCCATTCACTAAGCACAAACACAACACAAACCAGGTGAAAAATGATGTATGACTGCTGCCAACTTGGGACAACTGGATTCACTTTCAGGATGTATGGTTCCTGATCAATCGTGACAATAGTTTTACTCGATATCAAACTGAGATTGCATTAGAAAGGAAAAAAAAAAAGATGTAGAACAGAATTCACACAGACCATTGTTATTCCAAGTTCCTATTTATGAGTGGTGATTAATAGCAATAATTCTGTCATCTCTTCTGTGAAATGCTAACACTTGCTAAAGGCACTCAGATTCTGGGCTTAATGGAGACAGGGTCACATGGGACCATAAGCCAGTACGTTTTTTGGTAGCTACCCAGAAAGGAAGTTTACAAATGTTCCTCCCATTCATAATGGGAAGAAAACGTCAAACAGCTATCAGAAGAAATGTTTTATGAGAAGCTATTTACACAGCTATTTGTCCATTCAGCTAGACTGACAGTAACAGCTCACAATGGTAGGGGTTCTCCCCTGCCAAGAAAGCAAAAACAATAACGAAACACTTTTTATTATATATGAAACTCCTGTACAATGATTTGGCTAGAAGAAAAAAATAGTTGGTAAGGTCAAATTTTTTTAAAACATCTGTTCAAAAACCTTCATGAAACTTTTATCTATCCTGACAAAACAGGTCTCAATTTATTTCTAAAGCAGCTCTACTGTCCTAGTATACACCTCACCAAGTTCTTCAGGCTCATTTTACGTAAGTCACTGGACCTCACACTGCTGTTGCTTGTGTCCCAGCCAATTTAGGAGTTAAGGAAGATGTAACCAGACATGTATCTCTCCCTTTCTGGCTGTTCGAACTGTAGGTAGGTAACTATAAGCAAGCATACAGTTCTGTAGAAGAGCTTTCTAAAATGAGGAGGAAGAGCTCGTGCTTCTTGTTAGCTTTTAAAGTCAAGGGGATGTAAGGATGATGTCAAATAGCCATGATTCTTCTTTTAAACTCAGGGCTTCAAAAATCCTGATGGTTTTCAAAGTTTACCAACTAATTAAAACAGGAATAGTGAGGAAGAGTTGGAGGAGAAACGTTTTTTAAATAAATGGTATTTTAAAAATTATTCACCTTGCAGAATGTAGTGCAGTAAGAAACAGGCAGACAAACATAAACAGCATGCACGTATTTACAAGCTGCAGGACATGATGTGCAAAGTCATGACCAACAGAAGATCTTCAAAGTATCTTCAGGGGACACAGAAGGATTACAGGGCACACTCAGTTTGGTAACTGAACTTTTTTTTTTTTTTTACAAAACCACTTCAAAGATATATGCCACCCAATCTTTAAATTGAAACACAAATTTTCTTTCTTTACAACTTCTTACCCTCGATACCTAATTCTAATTGTCATCTTCTAACATTGATTTTTTTATTGACAACTTATATAAGGACATTATCCACAGAGAAAAGAGACTGATGCTATGAGTTCTTATGGATGATTACTGAAATCCAAGGTTTTTTTTCTTTTTACTAATTTTGTTGTTGTTGTTTAGGCCTCTGTCCATCCTTGAAGACCGCATAGAAAAAGACACGAACATAATTCCTGGGGAGTACAAGGTGCAAATCCTAAAGTATGTTACACAGCAGGACTGAACATCACAAACTGACACAGCGAAGGCCACGTGTCACGGACTCAGAAGAACAGTCTGCTGAGACAGAAAAACACTGTCTACAGAATTCATGGACATGAGAAACTGCTCCATGCACAGATGTATCCATTTAGGCATTTCTTGCCTGATAAACTCTGTCACCCTTTGTTTTCACCTATGGAACAGAGAAGAATGTTGCAAGGTAACAAGCCCAAAACACAACCTACTGTCCTAGAGATTTGTGATTGTTTTTCAGATGTGCATGTAACTTTTACAAGTCATGGAAGTTACTCATCAACTTCCCAGAGTTTGAAAATTAAGAAGCAAATTGAGTTATTGTAGGCAATACGGTACTAAAGTGTCATATAAAACAAACACATAGCTCTTTTTTAGTGCAAAGAAATATAGCAAGTAAGAAATAACACTATAAATCTAACTTCTTTCTTTAAAAGAAAATGAGCTTTTGCATTCATAACATCCATTAAGGGCACTGGGAAACTGGAAACCTGAATACACAAGGCCTGAACAACATCAAGCCCTTAAGTCCACTGCTTGTTCTATGTATATGATGAAACGTTAAGTGGAGAGAGCAAGGGGAACCCTTCTTTTAAAACTATTTCCAAAGGAAAACAAAGTGGATGAATGCCATTTTTACAAAACATAAATTCATATTCGTATCTTCTACTGTTACTTGAAATAAGGATTGACATATCTCTCTATGGCGTCATATGTGTGTATGTGGGTGTGCATACACATACATACCTACAGAGGAAAAAAAAACTAGATTTTTAGGTAATCATAGAAGCAAGTGGCCAGCACTATAATATTAAAATTGACCAAAAAATTATACTTAGCAGCAAAATGAGTAAAACTACTGGCCAATAAGAAAAGCCCTAAATTGCTCAAAACTAAGCAACACTACTTTATAGATTACTGCAAAAAAGTGGGGGTAAGGTGGTTATTATACCAAGAGTCACAGGTCGAGATAGAATCCTAACAGAATAATACTTGATTCTTCTGTTTCTGGGAGAAAAAAATGTTACAAAATGATTCTACTTTTCAAAGAACCACCACTTCAACGGAAGACAGTAACTGGATAGTATAGAAGGGGTTAGTCACAGAAAACTCATTTTTAAACATGTGTCTGAGTTGTTTAAAAATTGTCCCAAAGTATTACATAAAAAGAACGATTGTAATTTGCCTTCCCGCATCTATTTGCCTGCAGGATTCTCAAGAAAAGATGGAAGTTTTGTCTCTAATTAGTAATATAAGCAATCAAATATGAATTGACCATTGTTCAAAGATACTGCTTAAAATATAAACTTCCGGATCAAGTGGCCTTTCAAAAGTAATATGGATGGCCACTGGTCTTATGCATGTAAAATGCAGTAAACAGACAAGATGTAGTTAATAAATATTCACAGAGCACTCCATTAATCTAGATATACATTACAACTTCTTATTTTAAAAGCAAAAAACAAAAATAACAATATTGATCTAATTATCAGATGCCAAAGTGATCTACTGTAGACTTTTCATCATCTTCAAGAAAGCCGAATTACAAAGAATAAAACCATAGTTCATGTATTTTTCTACTGGAAACAAACATAGTGACACTTTATTTGCTTTTTAAAAAGTTCCTCTCTGTATAAAACAGCAGGTAGTGACACTTCTCAGGATGGCCAACAGACGGGCAAGACAGAGGAAAATGTAAGTAAAGCGTAATAATTAAATTATCAAAAAAGTCTGGCAAAACAAAATGTCAAGCAATCCAAATTGAGGGTTTAAATCATGATATAAGTGCATGTGACTATCAATGAAGAAGTAACTCTAAATTGAAAAATCAAACATACCTTTGTTTCCTAAACTCTGCTGGAAAATAAATTTTTAAAAATCATATCCATCTTCAGAAATATTCAAATATGAGGCTTGGAAAACCCACAGCACAGCTGGGGCATGAAAATGAGCTTGTTAGACAAGCTGATTCAACTAGGCGGGGCACGGGTGGAGAAAAGAAGGCAGCAATTGAATGTGTGAAATCTACAACTGGAAATCAAGTTTAGCTGTTTGGAAGTATACAAGCTCACTGGGAGTATGTGAATTCAAGAAAACTGACATTTCAGTGATGGGGAGAACTGATATAGAAAAAAACATGTCCCAGGAAAGACCCTAACAGTGTCTAACAATATATCCTACTGACAAGGCATTGAGGTGGTGGTTCTGGTTACTCCCTGGAAATCTGAAATCTCTGCCATCCTATTTTTACTGTGATCTAAAAAGAATTCAGTGCAATTCTTTAACAGTACATAAAACTAAAACTGCAAAAGAAAATGGCAGGAAAAAAATGTCCCGGGGAAGACCTTAACAGTTTCTAACAATGTATCCTACCGACAATGCAGTGAGATGGTGGTTCTAGTTAAACCCTGGGAAACTGAAATCTCTGCTGACCTATTTTTACTTTGATCTAAAAAGAATTCAATACAATTCTTTAACAGCACATAAAACTAAAATTGCAAAAGAAAATGATATCTTTAAATAGTCAAAGTTGACCAGAACTTGGGCAAGATAAAAAGTTATTTCTGCTGGGGTAGGTAGGTCACATGCTACGAGCAGCTCAACACAACAGACCTGCGAAAGCGTTATGACCTGAGAAGCATGTTCTCCACACCTGCCTCCCCCACCCCGCCCCTGGGCCCCCAGGCTTTCACATCTCATGGTACCACTGTGGGTTACATGTATTAACATTAAGCAGAGGAATGCACTCATATCAAAAGGACCACAAAGCAGGGCAAGTTGACAAAAGGCAAACAACAGGCAGGACAAGCTGCTCTATCTCAGCATGAGAATCACTACACATATCCCAGATTCTCCATCTCACTCCTGTACCGCTGTTCAGACACCTTGCTCTTATGCTGCTTGCTCTCTAAATGCTGCCGGAATTCAATCTCTTCGCCAGCCCCAACATTACACATTGAGCAGTAAAACTGGCCACTCGGAGTAACACACATGGCCAGATCACGTGGAATTCTCTGCCGGGAGCGGGGATTGAAGTAAGGACCTGCTAAAGCAAGAGACAGAAATGATATATTCAACACATTTATTAAGTGGATGACAGCCTGACCAATCATCACTGTGATTTGTAATTCTAAGTTCGAATTATAAAATCTACAGATTCTTAGCTTTAAGTGAATGTGAAGTTAATGGATGTTTAAAATTACAATTTTATACAGGTTCAATCTAAAAAGATAAAATGATTCCTCCAACTATTGTCAGAAAAATTGCTGTTAGAGCCAAACCCAAATTCCAAGTGGCTGTGTCTCTAAAAAAAGTGAATACACTTTTAAAAATACTTTAATTTCCAAGGATTATATCAGAAGTCTCATACTCCTGCTAACTCTTTAATCCAGAAATTCCACTTGTGAGAATTATCCTAAGAAAATTTTCACACAGAGATTTACTAGCAATATGTTTATCTCAGCAGTGATTATAAAACCAAAAATTTAGGGGGAAGGAGAGATTCAAAAATAGGATTAAAGAAAATATGGTAATGAATGCAATGGAAAACTATATAGTTGCCAAATATAGCAATGCTACAGAAAACTGTTATTAAGTAAACTAAGAATATCCCAAACTAGAATCCCATTTCTATTTTAAAGAAGTAATATATATGAAGAGATCAGAATGAAATCTGCAAAAGTGTTGGTGACATTACAGATCATTTCATTTTCCTGTTTTTACATTACTGACTTCATAAGCCGGACCCTTAATTCATTCACTTTCTGCTTTTCACTTCTACTGTAATGATATACATGTAATACTTTTCTCAATATACTGCTTTCACTGCATCCTACAAGTGTTAATATATTTTCATTACTGTTTCATTGTAAGAATTTTTAATTTCCAGTATAATTGTTTTTTTAAACCATGAGTTATTTAGAGGTGTTTTTAAATTCCCAAACAGAAATTTTGCTTTTCTATTTTTGTTGACTTCTCATTTCATTGTACTCATCAGAGAACATAATCTATCCTAAAAATTTATTTTTCTGATATTAATACAGCTATCCCAGCTTCCTTCATTTCAGATGGATTTCTTTTATCCAACTTAATACTTTTGGACTTTGGCAATTTTACATTTATTATAATTACTAATATATGTTTAGATTTTATTAATCATAATGAATTGTGCTTTTTTTTTTGAGACAGAGTCTCGCTGTCACCCAGGCTGGAGTGCAGTGGTGCAATCTCAGCTCACGGCAGCCTCTACCTCCCAGCTTCAAGTGATTCTCTTGCCTCAGCCTCCAGGGTAGCTGGGATTACAGGTGCCCACCACCATGCCCAGCTAATTTTTGTATATTTAGTAGAGATGGGGGTTTCACGATGCAGGCCAGCCTGGTCTTGAACTCCTGACCTCGGGTGATCCACCCACCTCAGCCTCCCACAGTGCTGGCATTACAGACATGAGCCCAGCACCCAGCCTGAACTGTGCTTTCTCTATGTCCTCTTTTTAGTAGGCTTCTCTGGCTTTTCAGTCAGCTCTGCTTTCTATTTGTTTCACTGTTCAAGTAAATGACCTCTGCTGGCACATGCACGTATCAGAGGCCGAGGCAGAGGGAGGATGAGGAACTACTCAGCCCACTCTCCCTACTGAGAACAATCGGACAATCGGAAAATGCAGAATTCATTCCTATAAACCAGTGCTTGTGAACTGAATGTGTGTATCAGAAGCACCAACCAAGCAGTTTCAAAACACATGTATCTCTGGGTCCCGCTCCAAATTTACTCACTGAAAATCTCTAAGTCATGGTTCAGGCATTTTGTAAAAACTCCTTGGGTAACTGTTTCACTGCCCTATTTAAAACCACTGCTTCAGAATCTTTTTTAACAAGGTGCGACTTTAAACCAAGTAGCCCATTCGTACCGCGTTTTACATTTCTCAGCTGGCAAATATGAACAGATATAAAGGGATTATAACAGACCCTAAAACATAGACTATGATTTAAAACCAAAATAAAGAATGTATTTATTATTGTAAATAATTAAAGTAAATAAATAAGACCTGAAATACACACCAGCCTGAAAAGCCACCACTAGACTAATTCAATAAAGCACTAACCCCAAAATCTCAGGCTCTCTATGATCATTAAAAGAAATAAAAACAAAGGAGGCCATGTGCAGAATGCCACCACGGTATGTGGAAAGAGACAGGGTACCTGAATTATTCTGCACTGTATACACAGGTACGTGGAAAGAGACAGGGTACCTGAATTATTCTGCACTGTATTCACAGGTACGTGGAAAGAGACAGGGTACCTGAATTATTCTGCACTGTATACACAGGTATGTGGAAACAGACAGGATACCTGAATTATTCCACACTGTATACACACAGGTACATGGAAACAGACAGGATACCTGAATTATTCTGCACTGTATTCACAGGTATGTGGAAAGAGATAGGATACCTGAATTATTCTGCACTGTATACACACAGGTACGTGGAAACAGACAGGGTACCTGAATTATTCTGCACTGTATACATAGGGATGTAGAAACAGACAGGATACCTGAATTATTCTGTACTGTATACACAGGTATGTGGAAAGAGACAGGATACCTGAATTATTCTGCACTGTATACATATTTCTCCTGTTAGGCATCACCTTAAACTCATTCCCTTCTTTCCTGGCCCGCCGTTGACCCAGCTCTGAGGATTCCCTGGAGAAAAGAAGTTTAAAAAGAGTGAGTCTTCTAAACAAGAATCCCTTTCAACTCTTTTTCTTTAAAACAGTCAATCTCACATAACACTTTGGCCTCAGAGAAAATGGCAATACCTACGAGAATGAATTACTCTGAGCTTCCGCCAACCGCAGCCTCTTGGCGTGATTCTTCCCTTGATAGTGAGCCTGAGCCACAGCCGGAGAACTGAAGGAGGCATCGCAGAGCTTACAGTAATCATTCTCTGTGGCCAGGATCACTCGGCCTCCTGGCTTAAAGGAGCCCATCTGATATCAAAGACAAGAAGAAACAAGATTAAAAAAAATATGGAGCTTCCTTCTTCTCCTCAAAGGTCTTTCTAAGAGCTGAAAAACAACCAGAGGATATGGCATGACCACAAGCATTAAGCTTCATAAAGAAAGTAATTCATTCCAGGGAAACAAAAAGGCTGGGAGATACTTAATCTTGGTTTTGCATTATAATCACTTAGGTACCAACTTAGTGAACGGCTCGTTGCTATTGCCACTGAGGAAATTTTTTTAAAGAGTTTGAAAAGCTAAGATTTAGGACAGTAAGTAATGGGTAAATACGTAAGGCCTAAAATTACATTATGAGAAAGAGTAAAGTCTACTCAGAATCCACCAATAAGCATTCACTGACTCTTAACTGCTTATCAGGGTTGCTGTCTAGTCCCGAAGGGATATACAGTCATATATATTTTTTAAAAAGAGCCCCTGTCCTCAAAAAGTCTACAAACTAGCTACAGATATAATCAGGAAAACATTAAAAATGAGTAGCAAATCCAGACAACTGATTCAGGATGAGGAATAACATGTGAAAGAGAACCTAACAGAATGCCCAAAGACAATAGGCACTCAACAAATATTACGTTAACAAAAAAAATGACATACTAGATTTTGGCCAGAGGAGAGTGATATAATACACGATAAAGATTCTGGAAACCATATCTATGTCAGGAACAGCTGCAGAAAATAGCATTGTTTCACTTGGAAGGGAAGATTTTTCTGGGGTATGCTATGAAGAAAGGTTTATAGGCTACCTGCCCAAGAGGGTGGAGCCCACTGAAAACAGCCCCCACTGGGGGCAGCTATTAATTCTAGAGCAGCCTTCAGAAACCAGTGACAGGAAAACTATGCAGCTTGGAGATCTCTTTGGGTATCTTCTTGTTCTCTGATTTCGTTTTTTTTACATATCTCATTTAACTGACAAATCCATGAGAAGAAAGAACAGCCAGAATTGCTACCCACACTTTTAAGTACTAACAACTGACACTCAGAAAAGTAAAATGATACCAGCTGGTTAGGAGCAAAGGTCTAAGATCAAAAGAAATTCTTGGGCCGGGCATGGTGGCTCATGCCTGTAATCCCAGCACTTTGGGAGGCCGAGGTGGGTGGATCGCCTGAGGTCAGGAGTTCAAAACCAGCCTGACCAACATGGCAAAACCCCATCTCCACTAAAAATACAAAAATTAGCGGGGCGTGGTGGTGAGCGCCTGTAATCCCAGCAACTCAGGAGGCTGAGGCAGGAGAATCGCTTGAACCCAGGAGAAGGAGGTTGCAGTGAGCCAAGATCGCGCCATTGCACTCCAGCATGGGCAACAAGAACAAAACTCTGCCTCAAAGGAAAAAAAAAGAAATTCTTGCTCTACCCCTTTACAAAACATGTAACACCATGGAAAGCTCCTTAGTTCATCTGAGCTTCTAATAAACTTCCAGTAAAGCTGATACTGCTGGCCCATGGATACCACCTGAGTAATAAGGCCAATACCTTTAAGTTGTTGCAAGCATTAAATGAGGTCAGGACCTGGGACTAGAATGAAGTGAGTGAGACCCTTGCCTTGGGCTTGGAATTTAATGGAACATCAAAAAAACTCAGAAATCAAGATAAATAATATTTTAATGAAATATTTATTTAATTAAAAAAATTTTTTTTTTGAGACAGTCTTGCTCTGTCACCCAGGCTGGAATGCCATGGCAGGACCTTAGCTCACCGCAACCACCACCTCCCGGGTTCAAGTGATTCTTGCACCTCAGCTTACCAAGTAGCTGAGACTACAGGCACGTGCCACCACACCCAGCTAAAAAAATTAAATTTAATGCAAAAAAATTAATGATGAAAAAAAATACCAAAAATTTACACTCAGAATCAGTAGCAGTGCCATGCCAAATCATATTGCAGGCTGAGGCAAAAGAAAATCAGTAATACTTATTTAAGTTTTCAATGTTTTGTTCACCACTATTTTACATCAATTTTATATTTCTAAAATATCACCTTAAATTTCTATCTTGATTACTGGGTTTTTTAGCTCCTTCTTAAATTGTACGCCCAAGTTTACTGCATCCGCCACCTCACTGCAGTCCCAGCCTGAATGAAACAACGCATGAGGCGTGCTCGGCACCGTGCCTGGCATGCCGTGTACTCAGTTATGCCCTGATAATTTATGACCACTGCATTGTTTTACAGACAAATGACACTTCAAAGACAGATTAAGGAGTAGACTCCATATTTCAGAGGCCTAAATCCCCTGTTCCATCATCCAAAGAGCAAAAAGAACTTGGCTTCCAAGTCCGTCTCATAATAGCTAGGTCCAAAACCTGTTTACACAAGGCTCTCTGCACAGAGGTAAGTAATGAGCAATCTCAAAAAACTAATTTTGCAACTGGAAGACAAAATCTAAAATAAACCGGATTAACTGCAATAAAGAAATACACGTTTGAAAATCTGTCTTTTCATTTCGGGGTTAGCCTAGACATTCAGGATCATTTAGCCAGAATTTTAAGAAATGTATAAAGACTCATGTAACAGTATTTGTCTCATCACTTCACACACCGTGAACAGAGCCAATGAGAAATCTCAAGGTTCACAGATTTTGGCCTGCATTACATCCAGCATTATAGTTCAAAGAGTTAAAAGCACCAAGCAGCATCTTTCAGGATGATTTTCCCAACTGTACCCTGATGGACACATGGACAACAAATGTCACCTGTAGCCATGTGTGCATCTACAGCTTCCACCCCAATGCCGGCCCACCCTGACACACGCGTCTCACCTGTGGAGGAGCTGGAACAACTGGGGCAGCTGCAGGCTCCACCACATTGCTCATTCTAGCAGGAGGAGGACAGCTGTTTGCTGCATAGTAATTTCGGAGCTTCTTACCATGATTTTTACCCTAGACATAAAAATAAAGTGAGCACAGCGGTCTCCCCTTATCTGCAGTTTCAGCAATTTCAGTTAGCTATGGTCAATTGTGGTCCAAAAACATTAAGATATTTTGAGAGACAGCCCACATTCACATAATTTCCATGACAGTGTATTTTTATAATTGTACTTTTTCTAATTAGTTATTGTTGTTAGTCTCTTACTGGCCCAATTTATAAATTAAACTTTATCATAGGTTATATATGTACAGGAAAAACAAAAAACGCATATAGAAGGGTTCAGTAATATCATGGTTTCATGCATCTACTAGGGGTCTTGATATCTCCTGTGGATAAAAAAGAAAACTGCAGTCAGCATGAGGGAAATGTGTCAAACTGAGTTAATCGATGTATTTGCTTAATTACTTAAGAAAAAAAGAAAAAAACACCAGTAATATTACATTTTATTCCTTCATACATATACAATCCTGGGGTAAACAGACTACTAGCTAGAGTTGACTACGAGATCTTGAAGTAAAAGAACCCACTCTTGTGTTCTAACAGAATGATTACATTTATCTGGGAAAGATAAGAGAACAAAGCCAAAGGAAATTTATTTCCTATATGTTTCTAAAAAAGTATCACATTGTCCCAGCACGGTGGCTCACGTCTATAATCCCAGCACTTTGGGAGGCCAAGGCAGGTGGATCACCTGAGGTCAGGAGTTCGACACCAGCCTGGCCAACATGTGAAACCCTGGCTCTACTAAAAATACAAAAATTAGCTGGGCATGGTGGCAGGAGCCTGTAATCCCAGCTACTCAGAAGGCTGAGACAGGAGAGTTGCTTAAACCTCGGAGGCAGAGGCTGCAGTGAGCCAAAATCAGACCACTGCACTCCAGCCTAGGCAACAAAGTTAGACTCCATCTCAAAAAGAAAAAAAAAGTATCACATTTTCCAGTGACCTATGTCCTTACTCAACTTCTTGCCATTCATATGTCACTGTTAATTATGAATTTCGTGACACTCTGATCTAATCTACTTTGTAAGTTAGTAATAAAATGGATAATCCAATTATTCTTTAAAAATAGCACTTACAGAGTATCTTTATACTTATAAAAGACGTTCATTGCATTTATTCATTTGCCGCTCACAAAAGTCTTGTAAGACAAATTTGTTAATATTGTCCATTTCTGACAGCCAAGAAACTGCGATCCAGAGACCTTAAGGGACACGCCCCCAGCTCCCTTTTCAAGGCTAAACAGCACAGCCAAAGCCTGAGACAGGCCTTCCAAATCCAAAGAATCGTCCTTCTCCACTACAGCATTATTAGCTTCAAGATGCGCTAAGGATCTCTACTAACGTGAATTTGCCCTTCTCACCACGTTTTAAGTTATTAGTCACATGATTGTGTTCCTTGAACTGACAAACTAGTGGCAAGGGTCAATAGTACGAAGCATTCTAAATACGGGTAAAACAGTACGTTATTCTTTAAACTGCACTGTAAAACTCAAACCTGCAGGCAAACATTTATTCAGCATCTAGTTATATGCTAAGCCCTAGACATAAACTAAGGACTAGCACATAGAGGAGGAGACAGATACATAAGCAGCTAAACAGAGTAATCAACTAAGAGCCATCTTCTCCTCACGGCAGTGCCCTCACGGCGCTTTTACCAAAGCCACAGTGAACTCCACAGTCAAATCCAGCAGTCACATAAGCGGCTTCATCTTACTAGAACTCAAAAGTAGCACGATACAGTTCATTTCCTTCTCGACACACTCCTCCGACGATCATCTATACTCTGTCTTCCCTCCCCCGCTCCTCCTCTACCAGACCTCTGAACTCCACAGTGGCCAAGGACCCACCCCTGCCCTCTTCTGTGCTCTGGCTCTAGGTCATTTTACTCAGACCTCTATTTTTCAAATACCATGAGGAAGTTCGTGACTCCCAAAAGCATCCATCTCCATCCTTGCCCTTCAGAACCATATATCCAACTGCCTCCAGGTCACCCACACGTTAAAGTCTTAAGAGGCATATCCAACTTAATATAACTGTTGATTCTTCCTACATAGAACTTTCTCATCACCATGGAAGACTTCCCTGAAAAGGGGGCCACTGACTGGTCTTTTCAATGAGCAAATGTTTACAGGGGAGGTAAGAAGTAAGGAAAAGGAAAATTGTACACCGAGGAAATAGCATGAGCAAAAGCCCAGCCTTCTGTGTTGAGAGGCCACAGGGAGAGAGAACGGTCTTCTAGATCCTTTGGAGGACAGCATAAACTGAAACACACAGGGGTTCATTCTTAATGGCTTTGCCCATGATAAAGAATTTGGACGTCAGAGGCAGCAGGGAGCCTCTGAGAGACTTTAAGCAAAGTAGTGCATGACTTGACTGTCTTTGATAAAGATGAGCATCAGGGTAGCAGATCAAAGCTGGAAGCTGAGAAGATACACAGAGGAGGGTCAAGAACAAAATCCTAGGCCACTACAATATAGAGCCTGGTAGAGAATGAAGATCCAGAAAACGAGATTGAGAATGCCTAGCCTACAAAGTAAGATAAAAATCTGACAGTGTGTTGTCACAGAAGCCCCAAACCAAACTGGAGTTCAAGAGTGGTCAAGATGAAGACAGACTCTGAGGAATAATCAGAATGTGGATGGTATTTAAAGCTATGGAGCCAAAAAAAATTACCTAGACAGAGCGGAGACAGGTAAGAGCTTGTAAAACAGGCCTGAAGCAAGACAATGGCTGGATAAGGGAGAAAGACACAGGAACTATGAAGAAGGTAAGAACAAGTAATAGCATATTGGATAAGAGAGTAGAAGGGAGGTGAACCACAGGGTAGATGGAAATATTTATGAAAATGTTTTAAAGGTGTGGGGAGGAAAAAAGTCTTTGGGGAAGAAGATAGAGTCAACATACTGAGATTGAGACAGCTGAAAGGCTACTGACGAATCCAAGAGACAGTGCAATGTGTGGATTAGTGACAGCAACTAGAGACAGACAAATTCCTAGGCAGACAGGGTGGGTCTCTAGTGAAACCCAACTTTCATGCCAAAGACAGTTTAAACCCTGAAAACTGAGCTGCCAATTCCAGGCAGAGTCCACAACCAAGTGGAAGAACTTCCTCGATGCCTTAAAGTCAATTGAATGGTGCTTTTTTTCCAAGCCTGCCCATGAATCTATCAGCATGCACTCCCCCATTCTGAGCCCATAAAAATCCCAGACTCAGCCCCACAGATGGCAGACCTCGTTTGGGTCCCCTCTCACACAGAGGGCTAACCACTCTTGGGTCCCCTCTCCGCTGAGAGCTTTCCTTCTGTTGCTCAATAAAATTCTTCTCCGCCCTACTCACTCTCCAGTGCCCATGTACCTTATTCCTCTTATTCCTCTTGGTCACGGGACAAGAACCTAGAATAGGCAGACTTGTCACATGCACTCGTTCACTGAGCTGCAGGTGGTGGGATCGAATGAGATGTAATGTGCTCCTGTTCGCCAAGCTGCAGGTGGTAGGAACAGAAGAAAGTTGCCATATTTCTTGGAAGGCCAGATCTTGGGACTCCCGGGGTGAGAGCTGTAACATCCCCTAGGACTCCACCATTGCTGACAACTCCAAGTTTTCAGGCACCACCCTCAGTCCCCTCATCTAGATGCCGGCACCCAATGTAGAAGCTGCTGGCAACACACCCCATGGAACCAGGAGCTCAGTGCAGCTCCCTCAGTGCGCACAGGATCCAAGCCAAGCACAGCCTGCCAGGTTGAGTGGCTGGTGCGAACCCAGTGGAGCAAGGCCCCAGGCAGAGGACACAGCAGTCACAGAGATTTCCGGCTGCTGAGGCAGCACCAAAGGAATCCTGTAACACTGCAACCCTCCCTCCCGCTCACCGAGCAATGGGAGAGAAAAAGCCACTGTATGCCAAGGCTAAGGTTTACGAATCTTCTAAAAACATGAGAATTTGAGTCTACAAATCTGGCGGAAGATAACAAGGTTAAATAGTTACTGACTACCCTCTATGTTCTGACCACCATTCTAAGAAAAGGAGATAAAACGGTGAACAAAGGCAACGTCTCTACCCTCAAGAAACTATTATAGGGGATATAAACAGAATATATACATACATACATATATCTCCACATACACAACCAAAGGAAAAAAATACTATGAGTGACTGACAACTGCTCTGCAAAAAATAAAACAGGATGATACGGCAGATGATGCACAGGGAGAAGGTGGGGTGGGCAGAGAAGGCTTCTCAGGGGAGACACATGTGAGCTAAAAGCTTAAGCATGAGATGGCTCCGACCATGAAATGTAGAGGAAGGGGAAAGAGCGGGTCATCAAGAGACCCACTGACTGTGTTAAGTCTGAGATCCCCTTCAGATGTTCAAAGACAGACCAACCTGGAGTTTACAAACAAGGTCGGGTTACAGATAGAATCTAAGGAGTTATCGGTACGTAGGTGGAATTTAAAACCATGCCTATAACCCCAGCACTTTGGGAGGCTGAGGCAAGAGGACTGCTTAAGCCCAAGAGCTCAAGACCAACCTGGGTAAAATGACAAGACCCTGTCTCAAAACAAAAAAGAAAGTTAGCTTGGCATTGTGGTGCTTGCCTATGGTCCCAGCTACCCGGGGGGCTGAGGTGGGAGGATTGGTTAAACGCAAAAGGTTGAGGTTGCAGTGAGCCAGCTGGGTGACAGAGCAAGACCCTGTCTCAGTAACATAAAATAAATAAAACCATGGAACTAGATAAGTTACCAAGACAGTTCAGCGATTGAGAGCAAAGAACAAACCTCAAAGACACTACAATATAAAGTGTGGCAAAGAATCCAAAAAAATAAGATTGAGAATGCCTGGCCCATGAAGACAGACAAAAACCAGACAAGTGCAGTGTTACAGAAGTCCAGAACAAAGTGGTTCAAAAGAAAAGAGTCTAGTTAAATACATGATGACCAGGAGCTTTACTTCCAGGGATTACCAAACAGAAACATACACAGTAGATATCCGTAAAAATGCTCCTATAAGGATTGTCTGTAACAGCAAAAAAGGTGGAAACAATGTAAATGACTACCTACAGGACAATACCTAAACTGTAGATTATTCACACAAAGGAACACTACATAGTAGCGAAAGTCAACACTCTACGGCCATGCACGGAAACGTGAATGATTCTCATAACGAAATGTTGAATAAAAAGAGCAAATTGCAAAAAAAGAATAATTTTTAATATAGGGTCTAAAAATATAAAAAACAACAGTACATACTTACATAGGGGACCACATATGTAGCAAATGTACAAAAACAATGTGTGGTAACAATAAATCCAGGATAGTGGCTACATCTAGGGGCACAGAATAGGGATACAACTGGGAAAGGATATAATGGGACTTCAGTTGAATTAATAATTTTAACTCTTTAAGCTAGATGGCAAATACAAATGTTCATTATATTTTTGGTACTTTATATCTGAAGGATTTCATAATCATTCAACACAACAATAACCAAAAAAGGGAGTGCTTCATCAGGTCAAAAGCTACTGTGAATAAAGTCAGGCTTTATAAGTGATACTTGGATTTGCAAAGACAGAGGTCACAACTGGCCTCAGTAAGAATCACTTCAGTAGAACAGTGAGAGATAAAAGATCATGTGAAGTAGTTTAACTAGGAAAACACCCAGTACAGGCAACTAGGCAGAAGAGCTCTGCTATGACAGGGAGCAAAGAAATCCAGCATACAGCTAGACAGAGAAATGGGATCAATGTGAAATTCTTTGAAAGATGGGTTTTACAGGCTTGTCTGCATGACAACAGGAAGCAGTCACTAAGAGTGGAAGAACAGCTGATATAGGAGCTGAACAGCAAGGCTACAGGAACACAGGCCATGAAAAGGCAGAAGAGGTACCTAGTACTAGTGGAAGGGTCAAGGTTAGACAGTGTCAGGTATTTATTTCCAAAGCAGCATCCCCGGTAGTATTCAAGCAGATATTATATCCACAACATAATAATGATGATGATGAAAATGGCAACTAAGAAAAGTATGCACATTTATGGGGAAAATGGCAGGCAGGAGGCAGGACTAATTAGCAGCTTCCACTCAGACAGACACAGCAGCTTGTGGGGAGCCACATGATGAACTTTTGCTCCAAGAACTACCACAGGAACATACCAGAAAAGCCAAGTATCCGTAGACCCTTTGAAGGAGGTGCATTGCCGCTGCAGGCTGGTACAGCTGAGGAACTGTGAGTCAGCCTGCTCCCTCAGCTGGGAGGCCTGTGGTCTGGGGCGAGGTCTCAGTCCTGCCCACCAGCTGCCTGGAATTGAACTCGTTGCTGCAGAAGGGGCACAGTGAGAGGGAGACCAGTCTTTTGGGCTGTGGGCTGCATAGGAACTGGGTGAGGCCTGTAATGGCCAGCTTTCCCCCGATTTCCTGGCGACCTGTGTGACGCAGCGGAGGCAGCCATAATCCTCCTGGGAACATAACTCCATTGTCCTGGGAACCACACCCCCATCCACCACAGCAGCTGCAGCCAGCTCCCCCAACAAGAAACTGAGCTCAGACATGCCTAACCCTGCCCCCACCTGGTGGTCTTCTCTACCCACCTGGTAGCCTCAGACAAAGAACAGAACCTCTTGGGAGCTCCTGGGCGCTCTTGGGCCACACCCACCACTTGATCATCTCTATACTACCACAGCTGATGCCCACGTGAAAGCGCCACCTGCTGGCTGGAGACCAACCAATACAAAACCAGCACACTTAACAAAAATTTAACCCAGGACCCTCAGAGTCCACTTCACTGCCCCGCTACCTCCACCAGAGCAGGTGCTGGTATCCACAGCTGACAGACATGAAGATGAATCATGTCAGAGGACTCCCTGCAGACACTCCCCAGTACCAGCCCAGAGCCCAGTAGCTCCACTGGCTGGCTAGATCCAGAAGAAAAGTAACAATTATTGGAGTTCAGCTCGCAGTAAGCCCCATCCCTAGGGGAAAGGGAAGAGCACCCTGTGGGACAAAAGAATCTGAAGACCAGACTTTGCATCCCAGATCTTCCCTCTGACATGGTCTACCCAAATGAGGAAGAACAGGAAAAACAATTCTGGTGATAGGACAAAACAAGGTTCTTTAACACCCCAAAACATCACCCTAGTTCACCAGCAATGGATCCAAACCAAGGTGAAATCTCTGAATTGCCAGAAAAAGAATTCAGAAGGTCAACTACTAAGCCAATCAAGGAGGCACCAGGCCAGACATGGTAGCTTACGGCTGTAATTCCAGCACTTTGGGGGGCCAGGGAAGGTGGATCACCTGAGGTCAGGAGTTCAAGGCCAGTCTGGCCAACGTGGTGAAACCCAATCTCTACTAAAAATACAAAAAAAAAAAAAAAAAAAAAGCCAGATGCAGTGGTACTCACCTGTAGTCCCAGCTACTTGGGAGGCTGAAGCAGGAGAATCGCTTCAGCTTAGGAGACAGAAGTTGTACTGAGCAGAGATCACACCACTGCACTCCAACCTGGGTGACAGAGTGGGACCCCGTCACAAAAAAAAAAAAGGGGGGGGGGCACCAGAGACAGGTGAAGTCCGACTTAAAGAAATCAGAAAATAAGACAAGCTATGAATGGAAAATTTCCAGTGAAACAGATAGCATAAATAAAAAACAATCACAACTTCTGGAAGTGAAGGACATGCTTAGAGAAATGCAAAATGCACTGAAAAGTCTCACCAATAGAATTGAATAAGTAGAAGAAAGAACTTCAGAGCTCAAAGATAAGGCTTTCAATTTAAACCAAACTGATAAAGACAAAGAAAAACGAATTTTTAAAAAACGAATAAAGCCTCCAAGAAGTTTGGGATTACAATAAACAACCAAACCGAAGAATAACTGATGTTAGCAAGGAAGTAGAGAAATCTAAAAGTTTGAAAAACATATTTGAGGGAATAATCGAGAAAAACTTCCCCAGCCTTGCTAGAGATCTAGACATCCAACAAGAAGCTCAAAGAACACCTAGGAAATTCATTGCAAAAAGATTTTTTTTTTCAAAAATTCATTGCAAAAAGATGTTTTTACATCACCTAGGCATACAGTCAACAGGCTACCTAAAGTAAAGACAAAAGAAAGAATCTTAAGAGCTGTGAGGCAAAAGCATCAGGTAACTTATAAATGAAAACCTATTAGATTAACAGCAGATTTCTCAGCAGAAACCCTACAAGCTAAAAGGGACTAGGGTCCTATCTTTAGCCTCTTTAAACAGAACAATTATCAGCCAAGAATTTTGTATCCAGCAAAACTAACCCATAAATGAAGGAAAGATAGTCTTTGTCAGATAAAAAAATTCTGAGAGAATTTGCCACTACCAAGCCAGCACTACAAGAACTACTAAATGGATTTCTAAGTCTTGAAACAAATCCTCAAAATACACCAAAATATGATCTCCTAAAAGCATAAATCTCACAGGACCTATAAAACCTCATAGGACCTATAAAACAACAACACAATAGAAAAAAACCCAAGGTATTCAGGCAAAAAAAACAGCACAATGAACAAAATACTACTCAATATTAACACTGAATATAAATGGTCTAAATTCTCCACTTAGAAGATTCCAAATGGCAGAACCGATAAGAATTTACCAACTAACTATCTGCTGCCTTCAAGAGACTCACATGATGCATAAGGACTCGCCTAAATTTAAGGTAAAGGAGTGAAAAAAAGATATTCTATGCAAATGGACAACAAAAGCGAGCAGGAGTAGGTATTCTTATTTGAGACAAAACAAACTTTAAAGCAACAGCAGTTAAAAAAGACAGAGAGGGACATTATACAATAATAAAAGGACTAGTCCAAAATAAAAATATCACAATCCTAAATTATAAACATATAAAAATCCACCTAACACTGGAGCTCCCAAGTTTATAAAACAATTACTACTAAACCTAACAAATGAGATAGACAGCAATACAATAATTGTGGGGGACTTCAATACTCCACTGACAGCACCAGACAGGTCCTTAGAAAGTCAACAAAGAACCAATGGACTTAAACTATACCCTAGAACAAAGGGACTTCACAGATATTTACAGAATATCCTACCCAACAACTGCAGAATATACAATGTATTCATCAGCACATGGAACATTCTCTAAGACAGACCATATGACAGCCACAAAACAAATCTCAACAAATTTAAGAAAATCAAACTTATAGCAAGTACTTTCTCAGACTACAGTGGAATAAAATTGGAAATCAACTCCAAAAGAAACCCTCAAATCCATGCAAATACATGGGAATTAAATAACCTGCTCCTGAATGATTGTTGGGTCAACAATGAAATAAAGATGGAAATCAAAAAATTATTTGAACTGAATGATAACAGTGACACAACCTATAAAAACCTCTGGGATACAGCAAAGACAGTGCTAAGAGGAAAATTCATAGCATTAACTGCCTACATCAAAAAGTCTGAAAGAGCACAAATAGACAATCTAAGGTCACACCTCACAGAACCAGAGAAACAAGAACAATCCAAACCCAAACCCAGCAGAAGAAAAGATATAATCAAGATCAGAACAGAACTAAATGAAATTGAAACAAAAAAAAAAATACAAAAGGTAAGTGAAACAAAAAGTCGTTTTTTTGACAAGATAAATAAAACTGACAGACCGTTATCGAGGTTAGCCAAGAAAAGAAGAGAGAAAATCCAAATAAGCTCAAATAGAAATTAAATGGAACATATTACAACTGATACCACAGAAATACAAAAAATCATTCAAGGCTACTATGAATACCTTTATGTGCATAAACTAGAAAACCTAGGGGAGATGGATAGAAATATATAACCTTCCTAGACTAAACCAAGAAGACACAGAAACTGAACGGATCAGTAACAAGCAGTGAGATTGAAATGGTAATTAAAAAGTTACCAACAAAAAAAAAGTCCAAGGCCAGACAGATTCATAGCTGAATTCTATCAGACATTCAAAGAATTGGTACCAATCCTACTGACACTACTCTCCAAAAGACAGAGAAAGAGGCAATCCTCCCTAAATCATTCTATGAAGCTGATATCACCCTAATACCAAAACCAGGAAACAATGTAAGAAAAAAAGGAAACTACAGACCAATATCCCTGATGAACATAGATGCAAAAATCCTCAACAAAATACTAGCTAACCAAAACCAACAGCATATCAAAAAGATAATCCACAATGATCAAGTGGGTTTCACACCAGAAATGCAGAGATGGTTTAACATTCTCAAGTCAATAAATGTGATACACCACATAAACAGAATTAAAAACAAAAATCATATGATCACCTCAATAGACACAGAAAAACCATCTGACAAAATCCAGCATCCCTTTATGGTTAAAACTCTCAGCAAAATCGGCATAGAAGGAACACATCTTAAGGTAATAAAAGCCATCTATGAAAAACCTACAGCCAACATTATACAGAATGGGGAAAAGTTGAAAGCATTCCCCCTGAGAACTGGAACAAGACAAGGATGCCCACTTTCACCACTTCTATTCAACATAGTACTGGAAGAGCAATCAGACAAGAGAAAGAAAGGGCATCCAAATCAGTAAAGAAGTCAAACTGCCACTGTTTGCTGATGACATGACTGTATATACAGAAAACCCTGAAGACATCCAAAAAGCTCCTAGCACTGGTAAATGAATTCAGCAAAGTTTTAAGATACAAAATTAATATACACAAATCAGTAGCTCTGCTATACACCAACAGCGACCACGTAGAGAATCAAATCAAGAACTTAACCCCTTTTATAATAGGTGCAAAATAAAATATTTTGGAATATACTTAATCAAGAAGATGAAAGACTTCTACAAGGAAAAGTACAAAACACTGATGAAACAAATCACAGATGATACAAACAAATGGAAACACAGCATATGCTCATGATGGGTAGAATCAATGTTGTGAAAATGACCATATTGCCAAAAGCAATCTACAAATTCAATGCAATTCCCATTATACCATCATCAAATTCAATGCAATTTCCATCAAAATACCATCATCATTCTTACCAGAACTAGAAAAAAGCATCCTAAAATTCACATGAAACCAAAAAAAAAAAAAGCCCTCGTACCCAAAGCAAGACTAAGCAAAAAGAACAAATCTGGAGGCCTTACATTACCTGACTTCAAACTATAAGGCTATAGTCACCGAAACAGCACGGCACTGTTATAAAAACAGACATTTAGACCAATAAAACAGAATAGAGAACCCGGAAATAAAGCCAAATACTTATGGTCAACTGATCTTCGACAAAGCAAACAAAAACATAAAGTGAGGAAAGAACATTCAACAAATGGTGCTGGGATAATGCAAGCCACATGTACAATCATGAGACTGGATCCTCATCTCTCACCTTATACAAAAATCAACTCAGATGGATCAAAAACTTAAATCTATGACCTGAAACAATAAAAATTCTAGAAGATATCATTGGAAAAATTCTTCTAGACATTGACTTAAGCAAAGACTTCATAACCAAGAACCCAAAAGCAATCGCAACAAAAACAAAGATAAATAGATGGGACTTAATTAAACTAAAAAGCTTCTACACAGCAAAAGAAATAATCAACAGAGTAAACAGACAACCCACAGAGTGGGAGAAAATCTTCATAATCTATACATCCAACAAAAGACTAATATCCAGAATCTACAAGGAACTCAAATCTGCAAGAAAAAACAAATAAGTGGCCTAAGGACATGAATAGACAATTCTCAAAAGAAGATATACAAATGACCAACAAGCATATGGAAAAATGCTCAACATCACTAATTATCAGGGAAACACAAATCAAAATCAAAATGTGATACCACCTTACTCCTGCAAGAATAGCCATAATCAAAAAATATATATATATATATAAAATAGA